>UNSF01000129.1:0-205200 GCA_900538255.1 Ulva mutabilis
CGTCGGATCTAACGCTTCGGATCTGTGGCCGGTGGGCGCATCAGGGCTGCTTGCGTCGCACCCGCTGGCAAAGGCCGTCCTCAAGAAGATCGGCGACCATGGTGTCATCAGGATTGAAACATCTGCCGCTGGGTTTCAGCCAGGTGCGATGGCAAGCAAATGGCCCCGCGGTGCGGGGCCTCGGCGGGCCCTGAAGTAACGTGCTACGCCCAGCAACAGCGTGGCGCAGCACGTCACCAACAGCGTGCACGGCAAGCACTACACGCTTGACATGTACCATGCATGGGATGCAAAACATGCACACACATCACACACACCACACACCCACACACCCACACACACACACCCACACACCCACACACCCACACACCCACACCCCACACACCCACACACCCCACCACACCCCAACCCCCACACCCCCACACCCCCACACCCCACACCCCACACCCCACACACACTGCCATGCAGGCAACGCCACACACCGGCGCGACTTCCACCAGCAGCACTCGCGCTCGCCGCAGCTCCACTGGAGCGCAGCAGGCGCGCCGCTGGCGCAACACGCCGGCACGTGCCACGGCCTGGCATGCGCCGCCGACGGCTCCGCAGTAATGCCGCCCGACCTCTCTCTACTGACGTTCACATCCTGGCACGGCGCCATCTTCGAGAGCCCCCGCGCGGGCGGGGTCCATGGCGGCGGGGACTCGAACGGTTCCGAGTGCAGCGGCTCCACAGCACAGCATTCATGTGGAGAGGGTCCCCCGGGAGCGCATGAGTGCTCCGGGAAGACAGAGCAGTTCTATCTGGTCCGGGTCGCGAACAATGCTGACACGGCCGACCTTCCCAGCGGTACGATCTTGCTCACTGCGCTGGCTGAGCTTGTGTTGTGTGACATGGATCCAACTGAGTCTTCCTTCTGCTGCTGAGAGGTGCGTGCGCGTGCGCACAGCGCAACAGCATGCGTGTTGCGATTGTGCCGAGCACGTTGTGTTGATCAGAAACAACTAAACTATGCGTGCTGGGGTTGCTCCTGACAGCCGCTGTCACAAATAAAGCGAGCCACGCTTTCTAACCATCAGCAATTTGTCAGCACTAATCACAGTGGTGCTACAGCCTATTGTTCCCGGCTGCGCTGGAAACGCTGGAACGGCACAGCAGCACCAGTGGCGGCTGTACTGGCCTGGCACGACGCCGTGGTCTGATGTCTTCATTCTAGACCCTTGTGTGACAAACGTTCCATCCCCCTGACTGTCTTGTTGCGGCGCATGGATTGGTCATTTCCCTTTAGCGCCTCCTGGCTAGGTCTGCCACTCTGCGCAGCATAAGACTGTCATACACCTGACGCTTGCTCGCTTAATACGGTGTACACCCGTACTCCCATGCTGGTACGCGTTTGGGTTGTACATGTCTCTGCACAGAGGTCTTCGTGTGCCGTTCGCACTTGCACTTGCATCCTTGCCAACTTCTGCCCTTGCTGTTGAGCTGCCGCTTCGCTCGCCGTGTGTCCGCCGCACCCACGCCACACCCTGCTGCAGGGAGCGCTGAAGAGGAGGCGCAGCGCCGCACGGTGGACTTGTGCAGGGTGCTGGCGTGGCCGCGCGCCTCGGCCGTGCGCGTCCGCGAGACCACCCTCACCGGCAACCGCGGCTTGCGCGCGTTCACGGCCGCCGGCGGCCGCACCCCCTTCCGCGCGCACGCGGTCGCCCAGTGCTTCAAGGACGACGTCGCAGGCTGCAGCGACCGGGGCCGCGGCGCCGAAGAGCCCCATCCTGAGCCCGCGGCACGGTGCGCGCATAGCGCAGCGATCGATGTGACGGGGGTGGACTGCTCGAGCGGCACGGTGCCTGTGTGTGTTGACGCGATGGATGTTCGGACGTTTGTGTTGGGCGTGGCGCCGGCGCGGACATAGCTTGTGTTGATTTGTGTGGTTGTGTGTGTGTTACACAGTGATAGATTTGTGTGGTTGTGTGTGTGAGGAGCGTTTGAGGTGGGGTCTGTGGACATTATGCCATCGTCTTTGAGACAGACGTCGTCTTCGAGAGCGGCACGATTGACAGGAGGTGTGTAAACAGATGTGTATGCTTGGAATAACGGACTACAGAACATGACATGACATGTCAAGCCTGAGGTTACCCTAGGAAGCGCCTTACGGATCAGGTGTAGCCAGGGCACTGTGTGAAGATTTGAGCATGCTGAGTGCACAGCTGCATGCATGCACGCGGTGCTGTTTCAGTGTTGTCCTGGGCTTTGCAGCTGTTCATCCACACATGGCATAGCCCACCACAGCATGCGCCGGCATGGGGTCCAGGCCATGGCATCTGGTGTCACTTTCAGCCTCAGATAGTGCAGGCTTGACCATCGTGTTCGTAGTGTTGCCCGCTATACTCCTAGCCTTACCATGTTCTTTGTGGGTCCCCGCTTGCTCAGTTATGATTCCACCTAGCCACATTGGTGATGCGCTGTCATTTTGATCCTGTCTTATCTGCACTGTGGGTGCATGCTGACTCATCGACCATCCTTTCATGGGCAGCTGGCTCACCAAATACCGTTGGAGAGCCACTGACTCATGATGATGTCTCTGCACTATTTGTTTACACACCTGGCTTACACAGGAGGCGGTACATGTCAGCAAATCAATGTCCAAATTCAATGTAAATTTGCCAACAATTTGGAACAGTGTGGGCCCTGGAAGCTGATCGGACTGGAAGCATGGCAGGCGTTCTCATCTGTGTTTAACACTGAGATAGATCTTCTCATCTGTGTGTGCTGCCAGCTGGCCACCTTGCAACCAGCTTGCCTGATCCACTCGATTTCATTGGTGGTGTCTGGCCGCATGCCTGGCATGCCAGACGCGTTCCAGGTAGCTGTACACTGCCAGTGGTAGCACTACATGCAGGCATTGACATGGGCCTGAGCCTTGGAGACATGTGAAACTGCCCAATGCCATTCTAAGCTCCACTTTAAGAGGCAATAGCACCTACCTTAGTGCCGTTCAAGCGCTAAGCGCGTTAATGTACGCACAGACGTGATGCCTTCAATACTCTGTTCAATACTCAGTCGACTTGGAACCATAATGGTATGATATATATAGCAATGGCTACCATTGCTACTACTAGCAGTGGTAGTGCCACTGCTTGCTACCACTAGTCCTAGCAGTACTGTTACACGAAGATCAACGCATAAGCTGCCAGGCCTGGCAGGGAGGGCAACGTTAACATTGGCATGTGTATATGGTGTAGTGCACTGTTTGCTGCAACAAACAGTGCACTGCAGCTGCAACAAACAGTTGTTTTCAACTCACGATAAGGCCCAGGTTGGTGTGTATGCACGATATCGATGTAGAATTGGACGCTGCAGGTGGCGGGGCCATGCGGACATGCATCCGGACATGCATCACAATCACATCATCAATCACATCATCAATTGCAGCATTAACATTAACGCACAGTTAATTTTCTCAGCACCAATACTGACGCCAAAATTTGAAAAATAAACTGTTGGGTGCCCATTTCTCACAGCGAAACAGCAGACTGCGTTCATTATGCGCAGTTCGCGAAGGGTCATCAATCAAAATCGCCACTTGCAGGCGCAGGCGCCGTGAGGTGGCATGGGTGGCTTCTGGGGAATTCCGCGGCATGACCAAGTGCACTGCAGCATGCATTACGAATTCCGGATGGCGTAATGACGTCGACCGTGCGTGCGCAGCCGGAGGACTTCACGTCTTCAATCATTTTCCGACCATCCAGAGCACATGTGAAATCACAACACTAGTGCCACCATAGTTTTGACAATTGTACACACTTGGCCACTGGCAGACGAGATCTCTGTACAGCATTAATCTCTGTACAGCAAACAGCTCTGAATATGTTGGCTAGCCAACAGCTGTACATGTTCGAATTCGTGGATGTGCATGCATGCACATGTACACCTGTGGCACTGCGGTGAACTGCCTGCGCGTAGCAGCGCGCGCCTGCCAGCCTTCCGAGCGCGCAGCTCGCGCATAGCCCTCGCAAGTAGGTCAATATACTGCATACAACTAGGCGTTCGTAGTCTCGACGACAGGATCCCCAGCGCCTGAGCCTACTCCTTCTGTGGGTGCGCCTGCACCAGGTGCACAGCACCACTTTCTGGCTTGCGCGATCTGGCCATGGATCCGCGCAAGCGTTGGACGGCGGTCCAACCCACTCAGCATCGAATCAGCAAATCGTCCGCTGTGATTCCGCGCAAGCCGTGCCCATGCTGCGGCACTCTGTTCGGGTCGCCGCAGCAGCTACTGCAGCACTGCCGCAGGCAGCACGCTGGTCACACGTTCTCGACAGCAGACCTCGCCCAGCTGAACGGAGCCACGTGTCACTTCTGTGCGAAAGTGTACTCGCGGCTCGGCCTGGGCGCACACGAGAAACGGTGCCCGTCGAACCCCAACGGCGCAGCAATAGCACTGCAGGGCACCCCACAGCACAGTGCAGCCTTGGCCCCGCACAGCCTGCTCACCGCCGCACCCAGCCTCCGGCACAACCGGCGCCCGTCACTCCGCACTCGACAGCCCGTCCCCGCTCGCAGTCGGTCACGCGCTGCGGCCTGGTACCCCGCGAGGCCGCCTCGGGGCCTGCGTCAGCACCGGCTGCAGATGGGAGGGGAAGCAATGTCCGGCCACATAGCCTGCCGCCCGCCAGCCGCCTCGCGCAGCACCTCCTGGCGTGAATGGCGAGTACCACGGGAACGGCGGGTCGACAGGCGGCCGTCAACCTCCAGGTGACGTCCCGCCGTCGCCTGCCCCGCCCCATGTGATGCTATCATGCATGACGCCGGCGCAGTTGCCAGCCCGACCGCCGCGACCCCCACTGCGGCACCAGATGTCATGCATGACACCGCTGCCGGCAACGGCCAGCGTGCGTGGCCAACACCGACCGAGTCCACCGGTCTGCCTGCGCCTGCCACGCTAGTCAGCCCTGCTCACGTAGGGAACCACGCCATGGTCGCCCCTGAAGGCACGCAGCCCAGCCTAACGCCCAGCCGCGTCCGCCCGCGCCGCCATCGGGCCTGGCCGAGTCAAGCCTATCCGGCCTGCGCATCGGCTCCGCGCCCGCCAACAGCGTCATGCAGGACGTCGGCACAGACTCCGCCGGGGTGCCGGCGGCAACCGCACCAGCCGTGGAGGAGGCTTCCTCTCCGGGCGTGGCTACGCCATACCGCGACGTCAGGATGCCTCAAGAACTCCCCAGGTCGGTCACTGATGTCTTTGCCGCGGCCGCGGCCGACTGCCTGGAGGCCATCCACGATGCCGTCAAGCGCGAGCATGATGCGAGCAAGCAGCAGCACATCACTGAGCTATTGATGCTCCCTACCGAGCTGCTTGGGGACAACCGCGGCGGCAGCGGGCAGCGCCGGCGGGTCCTGGCGCGCATCCGTGACCTCCATAAACGCCGACGTGCTGCCGCGCCGGCTGATACTGACGCCGATGCGAAGCCCCAGCGCACTCGGACAGCGCTGCTGGCTGACCATGAGCTGGCCGGGCGCATGTATAGGCACTGCCGCAACGGCAATGACGGGCGCGCGGCCCGCTGCCTGGACAGCAGCCCGCTGGCAGCCGTTGATGCGGCCACTATAGCAGCGTTGCGGGAGCTGCACCCGTCTGCCCCCCCGCCCGTTCTGCCGCACACCGCTGACCTCCCGCCTCCCGCCGCAGTGATCGGGGAGGAACAATTCCATCAGATCGTGCTGAACCTGTCGCGGGGCACGGCAGCAGGGCCCAGTGGGTGGACAAACGAGCACATCCGCGCCGTGGCACTACATGACCCACGCATCCGCGCCGCGCTGCGCCATTTTGTCAATGACCTCCTGTCGGGGAGCATCCCCACACGGCTCTCCTCCAATCCAGCCGACTGATCGCCCTCGCCAAGACGGCAGGCGGCGTCAGGCCCATCGCAATCGGTGAGTCGCTGATGCGCCTGGCGGGCATCTGCGCGCTGGCGACGCTGCCGGATGCAGCCAGCCTGTTTGCCCCGCTGCAGGCCGGTGTCGGCATCTCTGGGGGTGCTGAGATACCAGGCCATGCGCTGTATCCTGACTTTCATGACCCCGATGTTGTGACCGTCCAAGTGGACCTCCGCAATGCCTTCAATCTGTGCGATCGGACCGCCATGCTGGCAGCCGTTGCACAGCACGCCCCGGGTCTCTTGCCATTCGTGCGGATGTCATACCAACAGGCATCGGCGCTGCTTCTGCGGCGCCCGGACGGCGCACATGAAGTGCTGTGGAGCGAGACCGGCGTGCGACAGGGCGACACGATGGGGCCGTTCCTCTTCAACCTGACGTATCAGCCGACTCTGCGAGCAGCGAGCGAGGTCAGCGGCGGAGCGCTGGTCACGGCATGCCACGATGACACGTACCTGCAAGGACGGCCGCAAGATGTCGCCGCCGGCGCAGCACTGATCATGGGTAGGCACCCGTGCCAGCCGCAGAAGACTAGCGTCTACTGCGAGGACACGGACACAGCTGCGCATGTCGCCGCCTTGCTCGGTGCGCGCGTCGCCCCGGACGGCATCGTGGTGTGCGGCACCCCGCTGGGTAGCGATGAGTTCGTCACAGCACATGTCTCCCGCCGCTGCGCAGCCACTCGCGCGCAGATTGCGAAGCTGACCGCACTGCCACTGTCCCCTCAGGTGAAATGGCTTGTCATGCACAACTGCCTGCAGCATAGAGAATCCCATTTGTTGCGCAGCACGCAGTGGCGGTTTCTGGAGCAGCCGCTGCACCAAGTGGAGACAGCGCTGCTGAAGGGCCTCGGCGACATTCTGGATGTGACCAGCCTTACGGATGCACAGTGCCTGCAAGCCCTGCTTCCCACCGCCACGGCGGCATGGGCCTACGCAGGTTCACCCAACCCATCGCCGACGCTGCTCGCCTGTCGTCCGCTGCACTCGCCCATGCAGCCCTCGCAGAAGGGACAGATCGAGGCCTGCCGTTCCGTGGCGATGCGGGCGTCGCCATGCGCCACACTCTCGAAGAGTTGCGCCAGCAGTGGCCAAGCATCCCGGGGCTGTCTGAGTGCCCCGCCGAGCCCGCGGCATGGGCGGGCCTGAGCGGCGGGGGGTCTGCCATCCGCATGTCACGGCTGCAGAATGCAGTCGGCCGGGCCGACTCTGACGCCCGGGCGGCTGCGCTGCTTGCAGCGCTGGATCAAGGGACGCGCAGCCCGTCGTCAGCAACACGCGAACACAGCCTGACCAGCAAGGCGCGCTTGCATAGTTGCGCAGGCTCGATGGCCTCAGCTTTCCTGAAAGCCAGGCCCGGTGCGACTGAGCTGACTGCCACAGAGTTCCGCGTGAATGTGCGCTTGCGCCTAGGTGAGTCACTGTTCACCGGCCCAGAGGCGGACGGCGACTGCGTGTGCGGCCGGGCATCGCCTGCTGATGGTTCGCATGCCCTGGTGTGCAATGCGGTGTGGCGCACGGTGGTCGCCCGCCATGATGCGATCACGCAGGCATGGCGCCGCTTCATCATGCGGCGGGCATCTCCACTCTCTTGAGCCCAACATCAAGAGCCTCCCGCAGTACCCGGATGTGCCGGGCGCACGGCCGCCCGCACAGCCGCCCGGCCCTCCTGTGAGCCTGCCAGCTGTGCTGCCGCTGGTGCGCTCACTCCACCCACCCCGGCCCCCAGCGCCTCGGCCGTGCCTTCCCCCCATGTGGCACCCAGACGCTGGCGCATTCCCCGCCTGCCCCCTGCGCCCCTCCGGACCGGCGGACAACGCTGCCCCGCTCGGCGACGCCGCCACGGCGGACGGCACCTCAGAGGGACCAGCCGCCGCGGCTGCACTCGTCGCTGCTGCCATCTCAGCCGTTGTTGCCTCGTCCGAGGTCAAGGCTGCCGCGGCCGACACGGCAGGCGCCATGGACGTAGACGTCCCCGGCGAGGCGGCTGTCGGTTACAAGGGCGCGCGAGAGCTCGGCGCGGCAGCTGCCGCCGCCGCCGCAGTGGCCGTGAAGGCGGCCGCCCCGGCCGGCGAGTGCGCGGTGCGGTGTGAGCACCTGCCACAGGTGGGCCGGTGGCCACTAGTCCGCCGCGACGCCTGCCCGAGGGTCGACGGGGCCGCGCGGCCGCGGCTTGCGCCCGGCCGCTACCCCCCCGCTCGCAGCGCGACCCGGAACGGGGTGATCTGCTTGTGATGTTGCCCTGCGACACCGTTGTGGCCGATGTGTGCGTGACCTGTCCGGTGGCCCCCTCCCGGGTCGTCGCCGCGGCAAACACGCCAGGCGCTGCCGCCCAGCTGATGGACGACCGGAAGCGAGACAAGTACGGCCGCTCCGGCACAGGCGCATGTCGCTTCGTGTCCCTGTCGCATGAGACGTTTGGCCGTGTGGGCACGGGTGCGTTCGCCTTCCTGAATAAGATCGCTGACTTTGCTGCGGCTTCGGGGGCCGTGTCCAGGCGAGCGTTCTTGCAGAATGCCATGTGCGAACTCTCCACCACTCTGTGCCGTGGTGTGACGCGCCAGGTCCTCGCTGCGGCTCCGCTGCGTATGCGGCTGGCGGGCAGGGCGGTGGTGCCTGGCCACGATGTCCCGTCGGACGTGCTATAGGCGGCCGCTGGCCGCCTTGCTGGACCGGGTGCCGCGGCTGCAGCAGCGCAGGCCGGCCCCGCGTCTGGTCGTGTTGGCCCGCCGAACCTTCCCGCGAGCCACCGTGGGGGGAGTGATGCGGCGCCGCTAGTGCCCTTCGCGCCCCGCCCTGAGGCCCCTGTCGGGCGGCCGGAGGGGGAGGGCTGGTACGCCTTGCACTGTGGGGGCGTGCGCCCCCGGGCTCTCATGTGCGGGGGGCCCGTGATGGAATGCTCCAGTGGGGCAGGATGGAGTGGGGGTGCTGCTGTAGGGGGTCGGTGGTGGCTGGTTTTGCTGGGGTGGGCAGTAGTGCGGTGGTGGTTGTTGCTGTGCGCGGTTGTGGCGCGGGTGCCGTAGTGGAGGGGTGCGGGAGTGCGCGTGCGTGTGGGTGCGTGGGTTGGTGTGTCGGCTGTGTCGGTTCGTTGTGGCTTTTCGCCTGGGAGAGTGATTGCTTTTTGCTGGTGTCTACTTTCGGGGGTTTTGGCCGTCTACTTTCTTCCGTTGCCCTCGCTGCCGGGCTATTGCGTTCATCTCCGTGTAAATGTGGAGAGGGTCCCCCGGGAGCGCATGAGTGCTCCGGGAAGACAGAGCAGTTCTATCTGGTCCGGGTCGCGAACAATGCTGACACGGCCGACCTTCCCAGCGGTACGATCTTGCTCACTGCGCTGGCTGAGCTTGTGTTGTGTGACATGGATCCAACTGAGTCTTCCTTCTGCTGCTGAGAGGTGCGTGCGCGTGCGCACAGCGCAACAGCATGCGTGTTGCGATTGTGCCGAGCACGTTGTGTGATCAGAAACAACTAAACTATGCGTGCTGGGGTTGCTCCTGACAGCCGCTGTCACAAATAAAGCGAGCCACGCTTTCTAACCATCAGCAATTTGTCAGCACTAATCACAGTGGTGCTACAGCCTATTGTTCCCGGCTGCGCTGGAAACGCTGGAACGGCACAGCAGCACCAGTGGCGGCTGTACTGGCCTGGCACGAACGCCGTGGTCTGATGTCTTCATTCTAGACCCTTGTGTGACAAACGTTCCATCCCCCTGACTGTCTTGTTGCGGCGCATGGATTGGTCATTTCCCTTTAGCGCCTCCTGGCTAGGTCTGCCACTCTGCGCAGCATAAGACTGTCATACACCTGACGCTTGCTCGCTTAATACGCGTGTACACCCGTACTCCCATGCTGGTACGCGTTGGGTTGTACATGTCTCTGCACAGAGGTCTTCGTGTGCCGTTCGCACTTGCACTTGCATCCTGCCAACTTCTGCCCTTGCTGTTGAGCTGCCGCTTCGCTCGCCGTGTGTCCCCGCACCCCCGCCACACCCTGCCTGCAGGGAGCGCTGAAGAGGAGGCGCAGCGCCGCACGGTGGACTTGTGCAGGGTGCTGGCGTGGCCGCGCGCCTCGGCCGTGCGCGTCCGCGAGACCACCCTCACCGGCAACCGCGGCTTGCGCGCGTTCACGGCCGCCGGCGGCCGCACCCCCTTCCGCGCGCACGCGGTCGCCCAGTGGCTTCAAGGACGACGTCGCAGGCTGCAGCGACCGGGGCCGCGGCGCCGAAGAGCCCCATCCTGAGCCCGCGGCCACGGTGCGCGCATAGCGCAGCGATCGATGTGACGGGGGTGGACTGCTCGAGCGGGCACGGTGCCTGTGTGTGTTGACGCGATGGATGTTCGGACGTTTGTGTTGGGCGTGGCGCCGGCGCGGACATAGCTTGTGTTGATTTGTGTGGTTGTGTGTGTGTTACACAGTGATAGATTTGTGTGGTTGTGTGTGTGAGGAGCGTTTGAGGTGGGGTCTGTGGACATTATGCCATCGTCTTTGAGACAGACGTCGTCTTCGAGAGCGGCACGATTGACAGGAGGTGTGTAAACAGATGTGTATGCTTGGAATAACGGACTACAGAACATGACATGACATGTCAAGCCTGAGGTTACCCTAGGAAGCGCCTTACGGATCAGGTGTAGCCAGGGCACTGTGTGAAGATTTGAGCATGCTGAGTGCACAGCTGCATGCATGCACGCGGTGCTGTTTCAGTGTTGTCCTGGGCTTTGCAGCTGTTCATCCACACATGGCATAGCCCACCACAGCATGCGCCGGCATGGGGTCCAGGCCATGGCATCTGGTGTCACTTTCAGCCTCAGATAGTGCAGGCTTGACCATCGTGTTCGTAGGTTGCCCGCTATACTCCTAGCCTTACCATGTTCTTTGTGGGTCCCCGCTTGCTCAGTTATGATTCCACCTAGCCACATTGGTGATGCGCTGTCATTTTGATCCTGTCTTATCTGCACTGTGGGTGCATGCTGACTCATCGACCATCCTTTCATGGGCAGCTGGCTCACCAAATACCGTTGGAGAGCCACTGACTCATGATGATGTCTCTGCACTATTTGTTTACACACCTGGCTTACACAGGAGGCGGTACATGTCAGCAAATCAATGTCCAAATTCAATGTAAATTTGCCAACAATTTGGAACAGTGTGGGCCCTGGAAGCTGATCGGACTGGAAGCATGGCAGGCGTTCTCATCTGTGTTTAACACTGAGATAGATCTTCTCATCTGTGTGTGCTGCCAGCTGGCCACCTTGCAACCAGCTTGCCTGATCCACACTCGATTTCATTGGTGGTGTCTGGCCGCATGCCTGGCATGCCAGACGCGTTCCAGGTAGCTGTACACTGCCAGTGGTAGCACTACATGCAGGCATTGACATGGGCCTGAGCCTTGGAGACATGTGAAACTGCCCAATGCCATTCTAAGCTCCACTTTAAGAGGCAATAGCACCTACCTTAGTGCCGTTCAAGCGCTAAGCGCGTTAATGTACGCACAGACGTGATGCCTTCAATACTCTGTTCAATACTCAGTCGACTTGGAACCATAATGGTATGATATATATAGCAATGGCTACCATTGCTACTACTAGCAGTGGTAGTGCCACTGCTTGCTACCACTAGTCCTAGCAGTACTGTTACACGAAGATCAACGCATAAGCTGCCAGGCCTGGCAGGGAGGGCAACGTTAACATTGGCATGTGTATATGGTGTAGTGCACTGTTTGCTGCAACAAACAGTGCACTGCAGCTGCAACAAACAGTTGTTTTCAACTCACGATAAGGCCCAGGTTGGTGTGTATGCACGATATCGATGTAGAATTGGACGCTGCAGGTGGCGGGGCCATGCGGACATGCATCCGGACATGCATCACAATCACATCATCAATCACATCATCAATTGCAGCATTAACATTAACGCACAGTTAATTTTCTCAGCACCAATACTGACGCCAAAATTTGAAAAATAAACTGTTGGGTGCCCATTTCTCACAGCGAAACAGCAGACTGCGTTCATTATGCGCAGTTCGCGAAGGGTCATCAATCAAAATCGCCACTTGCAGGCGCAGGCGCGCGTGAGGTGGCATGGGTGGCTTCTGGGGAATTCCGCGGCATGACCCAAGTGCACTGCAGCATGCATTACGAATTCCGGGATGGCGTAATGACGTCGACCGTGCGTGCGCAGCCGGAGGACTTCACGTCTTCAATCATTTTCCGACCATCCAGAGCACATGTGAAATCACAACACTAGTGCCACCATAGTTTTTGACAATTGTACACACTTGGCCACTGGCAGACGAGATCTCTGTACAGCATTAAGATCTCTGTACAGCAAACAGCTCTGAATATGTTGGCTAGCCAACAGCTGTACATGTTCGAATTCGTGGATGTGCATGCATGCACATGTACACCTGTGGCACTGCGGTGAAGGCTGCCCGCGTAGCAGCGCGCGCCTGCCAGCCTTCCGAGCGCGCAGCTCGCGCATAGCCCTCGCAAGTAGGTCAATATACTGCATACAACTAGGCGTTCGTAGTCTCGACGACAGGATCCCCAGCGCCTGAGCCTACTCCTTCTGTGGGTGCGCCTGCACCAGGTGCACAGCACCACTTTCTGGCTTGCGCGATCTGGCCATGGATCCGCGCAAGCGTTGGACGGCGGTCCAACCCACTCAGCATCGAATCAGCAAATCGTCCGCTGTGATTCCGCGCAAGCCGTGCCCATGCTGCGGCACTCTGTTCGGGTCGCCGCAGCAGCTACTGCAGCACTGCCGCAGGCAGCACGCTGGTCACACGTTCTCGACAGCAGACCTCGCCCAGCTGAACGGAGCCACGTGTCACTTCTGTGCGAAAGTGTACTCGCGGCTCGGCCTGGGCGCACACGAGAAACGGTGCCCGTCGAACCCCCAACGGCGCAGCAATAGCACTGCAGGGCACCCCACCAGCACAGTGCAGCCTTGGCCCCGCACAGCCTGCTCACCGCCGCACCCAGCCTCCGGCACAACCGGCGCCCGTCACTCCGCACTCGACAGCCCGTCCCCGCTCGCAGTCGGTCACGCGCTGCGGCCTGGTACCCCGCGAGGCCGCCTCGGGGCCTGCGTCAGCACCGGCTGCAGATGGGAGGGGAAGCAATGTCCGGCCACATAGCCTGCCGCCCGCCAGCCGCCTCGCGCAGCACCTCCTGGCCGTGAATGGCGAGTACCACGGGAACGGCGGGTCGACAGGCGGCCGTCAACCTCCAGGTGACGTCCCGCCGTCGCCTGCCCCGCCCCCATGTGATGCTATCATGCATGACGCCGGCGCAGTTGCCAGCCCGACCGCCGCGACCCCCACTGCGGCACCAGATGTCATGCATGACACCGCTGCCGGCAACGGCCAGCGTGCGTGGCCAACACCGACCGAGTCCACCGGTCTGCCTGCGCCTGCCACGCTAGTCAGCCCTGCTCACGTAGGGAACCACGCCATGGTCGCCCCTGAAGGCACGCAGCCCAGCCTTAACGCCCAGCCGCGTCCGCCCGCGCCGCCATCGGGCCTGGCCGAGTCAAGCCTATCCGGCCTGCGCATCGGCTCCGCGCCCGCCAAACAGCGTCATGCAGGACGTCGGCACAGACTCCGCCGGGGTGCCGGCGGCAACCGCACCAGCCGTGGAGGAGGCTTCCTCTCCGGGCGTGGCTACGCCATACCGCGACGTCAGGATGCCTCAAGAACTCCCCAGGTCGGTCACTGATGTCTTTGCCGCGGCCGCGGCCGACTGCCTGGAGGCCATCCACGATGCCGTCAAGCGCGAGCATGATGCGAGCAAGCAGCAGCACATCACTGAGCTATTGATGCTCCCTACCGAGCTGCTTGGGGACAACCGCGGCGGCAGCGGGCAGCGCCGGCGGGTCCTGGCGCGCATCCGTGACCTCCATAAACGCCGACGTGCTGCCGCGCCGGCTGATACTGACGCCGATGCGAAGCCCCAGCGCACTCGGACAGCGCTGCTGGCTGACCATGAGCTGGCCGGGCGCATGTATAGGCACTGCCGCAACGGCAATGACGGGCGCGCGGCCCGCTGCCTGGACAGCAGCCCGCTGGCAGCCGTTGATGCGGCCACTATAGCAGCGTTGCGGGAGCTGCACCCGTCTGCCCCCCGCCCGTTCTGCCGCACACCGCTGACCTCCCGCCTCCCGCCGCAGTGATCGGGGAGGAACAATTCCATCAGATCGTGCTGAACCTGTCGCGGGGCACGGCAGCAGGGCCCAGTGGGTGGACAAACGAGCACATCCGCGCCGTGGCACTACATGACCCACGCATCCGCGCCGCGCTGCGCCATTTTGTCAATGACCTCCTGTCGGGGAGCATCCCCCACACGGCTCTCCTCCAATCCAGCCGACTGATCGCCCTCGCCAAGACGGCAGGCGGCGTCAGGCCCATCGCAATCGGTGAGTCGCTGATGCGCCTGGCGGGCATCTGCGCGCTGGCGACGCTGCCGGATGCAGCCAGCCTGTTTGCCCCGCTGCAGGCCGGTGTCGGCATCTCTGGGGGTGCTGAGATACCAGGCCATGCGCTGTATCCTGACTTTCATGACCCCGATGTTGTGACCGTCCAAGTGGACCTCCGCAATGCCTTCAATCTGTGCGATCGGACCGCCATGCTGGCAGCCGTTGCACAGCACGCCCCGGGTCTCTTGCCATTCGTGCGGATGTCATACCAACAGGCATCGGCGCTGCTTCTGCGGCGCCCGGACGGCGCACATGAAGTGCTGTGGAGCGAGACCGGCGTGCGACAGGGCGACACGATGGGGCCGTTCCTCTTCAACCTGACGTATCAGCCGACTCTGCGAGCAGCGAGCGAGGTCAGCGGCGGAGCGCTGGTCACGGCATGCCACGATGACACGTACCTGCAAGGACGGCCGCATGATGTCGCCGCCGGCACAGCACTGATCATGGGTAGGCACCCGTGCCAGCCGCAGAAGACTAGCGTCTACCGCGAGGACACGGACACAGCTGCGCATGTCGCCGCCTTGCTCGGTGCGCGCGTCGCCCCGGACGGCATCGTGGTGTGCGGCACCCCGCTGGGTAGCGATGAGTTCGTCACAGCACATGTCTCCCGCCGCTGCGCAGCCACTCGCGCGCAGATTGCGAAGCTGACCGCACTGCCACTGTCCCCTCAGGTGAAATGGCTTGTCATGCACAACTGCCTGCAGCATAGAGAATCCCATTTGTTGCGCAGCACGCAGTGGCGGTTTCTGGAGCAGCCGCTGCACCAAGTGGAGACAGCGCTGCTGAAGGGCCTCGGCGACATTCTGGATGTGACCAGCCTTACGGATGCACAGTGCCTGCAAGCCCTGCTTCCCCACCGCCACGGCGGCATGGGCCTACGCAGGTTCACCCAACCCATCGCCGACGCTGCTCGCCTGTCGTCCGCTGCACTCGCCCATGCAGCCCTCGCAGAAGGGACAGATCGAGGCCTGCCGTTCCGTGGCGATGCGGGCGTCGCCATGCGCCACACTCTCGAAGAGTTGCGCCAGCAGTGGCCAAGCATCCCGGGGCTGTCTGAGTGCCCCGCCGAGCCCGCGGCATGGGCGGGCCTGAGCGGCGGGGGGTCTGCCATCCGCATGTCACGGCTGCAGAATGCAGTCGGCCGGGCCGACTCTGACGCCCGGGCGGCTGCGCTGCTTGCAGCGCTGGATCAAGGGACGCGCAGCCCGTCGTCAGCAACACGCGAACACAGCCTGACCAGCAAGGCGCGCTTGCATAGTTGCGCAGGCTCGATGGCCTCAGCTTTCCTGAAAGCCAGGCCCGGTGCGACTGAGCTGACTGCCACAGAGTTCCGCGTGAATGTGCGCTTGCGCCTAGGTGAGTCACTGTTCACCGGCCCAGAGGCGGACGGCGACTGCGTGTGCGGCCGGGCATCGCCTGCTGATGGTTCGCATGCCCTCGTGTGCAATGCGGTGTGGCGCACGGTGGTCGCCCGCCATGATGCGATCACGCAGGCATGGCGCCGCTTCATCATGCGGGCGGGCATCTCCACGTCTCTTGAGCCCAACATCAAGAGCCTCCCGCAGTACCCGGATGTGCCGGGCGCACGGCCGCCCGCACAGCCGCCCGGCCCCTCCTGTGAGCCTGCCAGCTGTGCTGCCGCTGGTGCGCTCACTCCACCCACCCCGGCTTCCAGCGCCTCGGCCGTGCCTTCCACCCCATGTGGCACCCAGACGCTGGCGCATTCCCCGCCTGCCCCCTTGCGCCCCTCCGGACCGGCGGACAACGCTGCCCCGCTCGGCGACGCCGCCACGGCGGACGGCACCTCAGAGGGACCAGCCGCCGCGGCTGCACTCGTCGCTGCTGCCATCTCAGCCGTTGTTGCCTCGTCCGAGGTCAAGGCTGCCGCGGCCGACACGGCAGGCGCCATGGACGTAGCCGTCCCCGGCGAGGCGGCTGTCGGTTACAAGGGCGCGCGAGAGCTCGGCGCGGCAGCTGCCGCCGCCGCCGCAGTGGCCGTGAAGGCGGCCGCCCCGGCCGGCGAGTGCGCGGTGCGGTGTGAGCACCTGCCACAGGTGGGCCCGGTGGCCACTAGTCCGCCGCGACGCCTGCCCGAGGGTCGACGGGGCCGCGCGGCCGCGGCTTGCGCCCGGCCGCTACCCCCCCGCTCGCAGCGCGACCCGGAACGGGGTGATCTGCTTGTGATGTTGCCCTGCGACACCGTTGTGGCCGATGTGTGCGTGACCTGTCCGGTGGCCCCCTCCCGGGTCGTCGCCGCGGCAAACACGCCAGGCGCTGCCGCCCAGCTGATGGACGACCGGAAGCGAGACAAGTACGGCCGCTCCGGCACAGGCGCATGTCGCTTCGTGTCCCTGTCGCATGAGACGTTTGGCCGTGTGGGCACGGGTGCGTTCGCCTTCCTGAATAAGATCGCTGACTTTGCTGCGGCTTCGGGGGCCGTGTCCAGGCGAGCGTTCTTGCAGAATGCCATGTGCGAACTCTCCACCACTCTGTGCCGTGGTGTGACGCGCCAGGTCCTCGCTGCGGCTCCGCTGCGTATGCGGCTGGCGGGCAGGGCGGTGGTGCCTGGCCACGATGTCCCGTCGGACGTGCTATAGGCGGCCGCTGGCCGCCTTGCTGGACCGGGTGCCGCGGCTGCAGCAGCGCAGGCCGGCCCCGCGTCTGGTCGTGTTGGCCCGCCGAACCTTCCCGCGAGCCACCGTGGGGGGAGTGATGCGGCGCCGCTAGTGCCCTTCGCGCCCCGCCCTGAGGCCCCTGTCGGGCGGCCGGAGGGGGAGGGCTGGTACGCCTTGCAATGTGGGGGGCGTGCGCCCCCGGGCTCTCATGTGCGGGGGGCCCGTGATGGAATGCTCCAGTGGGGCGGGATGGAGTGGGGGTGCTGCTGTAGGGGGGTCGGTGGTGGCTGGTTTTGCTGGGGTGGGCAGTAGTGCGGTGGTGGTTGTTGCTGTGCGCGGTTGTGGCGCGGGTGCTGTAGTGGAGGGGTGCGGGAGTGCGCGTGCGTGTGGGTGCGTGGGTGTGGTTGTGTCGGCTGTGTCGGTTCGTTGTGGCTTTTTCGCCTGGGAGAGTGATTGCTTTTTGCTGGTGTCTACTTTCGGGGGTTTTGGCCGTCTACTTTCCTTCCGTTGCCCTCGCTGCCGGGCTATTGCGTTCATCTCCGTGTAACACATGTACACCTGAGAGGCATACGCACGCACGGCATCTCTAGCTTCACCTGGTCACTGCACTGGCACTCCATGGGCATTTGCACATGAGAATGCGTACAAGAGATCTAGACCCCACAGGAGATAGCTCTATTGTGCAAGCTAATGTTAGTCAGTAATAGTGCATAGCTGCCATGGAGTGTTACATAGTGATAGATCTAGGACTCAGCAGCGCCGAGGCAACAGACCAGGCAACAAGCAAACAGACAGACCAAGCAGACACGCACACACCACGCAGTACCACGCAGGCCACGCGCACACCATGGTGGCCAAACACACAGCCAGCACTCGCCGGGCCCACAAGCGGACGTCGACGCGACACTAGCAGTCTGCACGGGCGCGACAGCGTGCGCTACGGCCATGTCCGAGGCCGCGAGGCATCGGTCCCAGGAGCCGTAGCCGATGCATGTGGCGTGCACGCCGCGCGTGGCATGCACTCGACTCCGTACGGTGTACACCGTGACGACTCAGATACAGTGATCTTGTCCACACCGCCTGCAGTACTGGCAGTACTAATGCGCGCGGTATCGATTCAGCAATCGAATTCATGATAGCATGTGCACCCGCCGGGCACCTGCACCGAGGTTACACGGAGATGTAGTCAGTGTGAATTTGTGCACCTCTGTCCGCGAAGGCGCCGCCGGCACAACGCATGCGCCCGTGTAACAACGGGGTGTGGGACCGCGTGATCGTGCTCACGCAAATTTCTCGATCGACAGCCCGTGCTAAACCCCTGCCAGGTGAGCATACGTCAGCCCACGCAATTGCTAATACATGGCCATTGGCGCGCTACGATAAGAGCATGTCCATGGGATATGCATATTATATATGTGTCTACTTCGGTGTCAGCTGTGGGCTTCTCGATTTGCGGTCCAGCGGCTCAGCAGTATCTACTATGGCTACTCCGTATACCAGACTGGACCGCCACCACGATTCAAAGGCCTAGGGCGACCACGGCCAAATAAGCCTGTGCTGCGACTGCGCCACGCATCCGACAGGGTTATAGAATTCCAACGCGCACAAGCAGGGCATATCACCCTTCTCAGCTCGCTGGTCATGTCATGTCAGTGGTAGCTGGCCCCTGCGAGTTTGCGATTGCGGATCTAATGCCAGTCTTGACGCGGTGCGAGAGCACTGATGGCGATTTCGAAGCCTCATGATCGGTTTGAACTCGACGAGGGCTGCGAACGTTCGAGCCGCCAATACCTCGATTGCACGCGAGCGCCAGAGCAGAACGCCATTCGACTTGCTCGAATGTGAACTGTTTAGCAGGCGAACAGCACCATCTGAAAAGTATAAAAGCGCATCCGTGTGTCCTACAGGTCAACATCGTCTTCTGCTCTTCGGCGCCCACTGCAGTACCGCCTCAGCTGCCCAGAAGCTCATTCTTGTTACCTTCGTACCCTTACTTCAATCCGACAATGTGCGCCCTACACCTTGCCCAGCCCAGCGCATATGATTCCACGCTATTCAGCCATTTCGACGTTTGACAGTGTTTTAGACGGGCATGTACATGTGTGCGGAAATGCTAACTGTTCATGATCAGTGACTGCATGCAATTGCATGTACGTACATGCAATATACTGCAGCTAGCGCTGCTGTGACCGGCCCACGGCCGGGTATACGTACAGCCAGATCTAGATGGAAGATCCAGCTGCACAATGCAGAGTATGTCAGCATAAAGTATATAAGACATGAGTATTGCAACCATTTCCCGCACTTGGCTTCCATGCCCGTGACTATAGATAGTACTGCCTAACTCTGAAATTATAGATGAGCTAACCAGCATACATTTAAAAACTTGGACAGGTGTTCAATACATATAGGTTCTTTCCATTCGCGCGCAAGCTGCAGTTGACACTCACGCTCTTTTAGCAACCTCCTGCGTGCTGAGAAACTGGCCTGTGGCAGATGGCTAAAATCAGCATATATATACTCTAGTTGTACGTTCGCTTGGTGCACTGGATCGGAGCCCCTCGATGTAAGGATATATATCACGGCTCACGGGTGCGCAGTTCGTGCCAGGTGATCGCCTGGCCGGCTTGCATCTAGATGCAGATCTGCTGGGTAGCATGTGAGTCTAGAATCTAGTTGTACATTTGCTTGGTGCACTGGATCGGAGCCCCTCGATGTAATAGTATATACATATATATAAGATGCCCGCTGCAGGATTTACGCTGCGGCTGCTGTTAGCCTGATGGTCGCTGGTGCCGCCATGACCCCTGAGCGCGCCTCGGCCGCCGTCGCCACCACTGCCACCCGCCGAAGCTTGCTCGCACCTCCTCCCCCCAAGGATATTGACGGCAACGAAGGTGACGAGGGCAACGAGGGCAACGAAGGCCTCCGCGACCGCTTCCCCATCAGCAACGGCAACGAGGGCGACGAGGGCAACGAGGGCGATGAGGGCAATGAGGGCGACGAGGGTGATGAGGGGGATGAGGGTGATGAGGGCAACGAGGGTGGCCCACCCTCCGGGGGCGGCTTTGGCGACGAGGGCAACGAGGGCAACGAAGGGGACGAGGGCAATGAGGGCGACGAGGGCAACGGCAGCTTCTCTGGCAGCACCAAGTCTGTTGTCTTCTGCACATCCGCCGCCAACGCGGCCACCTTTGCCGAGATGACTGATGCGCATGCCGTCGCCGTGGCTGAGGTGTTCACCGAGTTCTGCCGCCCTGAATTTGACGGCAAGATCGCCAGAGCTGCACAGTTCGCGGCCGACACGGGCGTGGCCATTGCGGCAGCCCTCGCGCAGGCGCAGGCCTTCTCACTGCAAAGATGCTGCCAGTCCGATGAGGACGTCCTTGAATGACGGGCACATGACGCGGAGAAGACGTCATGGGTGACCGTGGGATGACCCCAAGGGGTCGTCATCGACACTCTGACAGAGTGTCCTCAGTGCAAGCGAGGACAGTACAAGGACGGTGCAAGGACAGTGGGATGACATGTGCACGACATCATGAGGACGTCATAGTTGTGGGAAGGCAGGTACAAGGTCTGATGAGGACGTCATATCCACTACAGACTTACAGTGACTCTAAGGGGACGTCCATATGACACAACCCAAGCATCACCATGACGTCACGATGAAGTACTCAGTATAAATTTGATGACGTCCTGCCTTGTCAGGACGTCACGTAGGGATCATCGTGACGTCCCCTTGAAACCGGAGCGGTCCCCGCGCCATACGTCACCAGGACGTCATCTATGACGTCACGCCGGGGACGTCTTGCCTTGCGCTAGGCCGTCCCCGAGGCCGTCCCCGAGGCCGTCCTGCTCGGAGCCCAAAAGGCCACTTGCTGACCTTGCTCCCGCACGCCTCTTCTCGCCACATGGCCTGGCTTCAGTCACTCGATCATGCACTTCGCCATCGAATCCGCATTGTCTATCTCTCCCACTGGCCGGCTCTGGCAGGCAATTGCCACAATTGCCTGTCTTGTACGGTCTACGGGTGACAACGATGCGCTGGACGTAACTCAAGGCATACCTCCCTCCAACGCGGCATTGGCGTCCTCTTGCATCGAACGCAACTCTGCCTGCAGGTGACTTGGAGTGAATGGCCGTAGCGGGATGCTGTGGACCGGCACCACACTTAGGACACCATGGTGAGTTGTCCTCGTGAAGTGTTGTACCCACGGCAACAGAAACTTGCGCACTGGGCCCCTGATATGCAAGACAGCGCGCACCTCCGCTTCCATTAGCAGATGCCATATTGGGGCTAAGGGCCCCTTGGTGTCCGGTGCGCTGTCTCCAAGCACGGGCCTCAGGTTTGCCACCTGCTGCTCCAGTTCCTTGACACGCTGGACTCTACTCTGCAGAGTGAGATCTCATTTCACTATTGTACATGTTGGGAGCACTGGTGGCTGTGGCTGTGTCTGTAGCTGCAATACATGCGTGGCAGTGCGTGATGTCCACTGCAGCAGCGACTATAAAACTCGGATCCTGGTCGATTCTCACCTGTGCTGGACGGCGGGATTCGCTATGCGTTGCCGCACTCGGGGCTGATGACCTAGCCACAGGGGCCTCGGTTGCAGTACTAGGACCAGCGTGACTGGCGGCTGCAGACTGGGTGGTGGCTTGTGGGACATCCTTGCCACCGTCCTAGCATACATCCACTCTCCCACGCGCGGCAACCCTCTACACACCACATTGCTTCATCATCCGGTCAGATGAATTGGATCTCATGCCAGTGGGTCTGTACCGAGTAGGCCAAAGTGGGTAACTGGGCGGACACCCGTGGTGCTCAGGCGCAGCAGGGATGCGCACAAGGGGATGACGTGCCTGTTCTCTGTCGTCTTCCGCCAGAGACCAGTCGGCCACCTTGGCTGGCGAGTCCGCAACATCTTCAGCATCCCCAGCCTGTCTCTTGTTGTATTTTTTAACAAAGTTGTATTGTTCCTCTCTCTTGTTGATGAGGTTAGACATGGACCTGCGTATGTCCGCGTACCTGCATCGTACGACCCATGGTCAGCACGAGTACTGCGGTAACCATAGAGGAGCGTGAACATGGAAGTGAAAAGAACGCACTTGATTCCCTCTTTCTCTTCTGCAACCTCCAGCATATCCCTCCATACTTGGGCAAGGTTTCTGCACAAGTCAAAGCCTTTCTCCATGGCAGCCACCTCGTCGTCGTCCATCGGATTTGCTTTAAGGAACGCGTCTATTTTCTGCACCACATTCCATGGTTAATGTATGCACAAGGTCGGCATGGCGCGCTCTGACTCTGGCCGGTGCGGCCAGTCGAGACTGCAGTGTCGACTGGGGGGGGCACGATAGCTTACTATCGTGCTCTTTGCCCCTGTGACCACTATCGGCGAAACTGCCCCTGACTGCTGCGCGACTCTTCACGAACATGGTACCTTCCATGACCCCAAAGCAGCGTACCACATCGCCACACTGCGACCAAAAATTTCGATGGCACTTACATGAGTGCAGAACTTGTCCGCGGGCCCTATGGACTATGCCAACAACGTGCTTGTGCACAGCTTCGCCAGACCCGAGGATGCAAATGAGACCAACGTTGTGTCAATGTTCACTCTGCAGCTATATATGGCTAGATCTCAAGCGCAAGACCACGCGCAGCTACAATTCGAGTAGGGATATGCACGCGACCTGAATAACTAGACAAGAGTCTGTCATAAGACGCGGCTCATCCTTCGTTTGCACGTGAGCTCGAGTGCACTTCCGTCTCGGACGTGTCCGTGCAAAAGCCGTGTTGATATGCCGCGTTGACATACCGCACGCGTCGATTTGGAACAGAAGACACTCTTCTCGAAGGTTCTAGATGGTATGCGACATATACATATACAAGACTCGGCTCCACCTTCGGAGGAGCTTTGCGGGCCCCAGACACGGTAGCAGGTGGGAGAGAACGTAGCGTCAGCACGAAATAAATGATGCATGAAATAATATTGGGGAAACCAAATTGAGCAGAGGTCTCCCGCGCGCGGCCATGAGATCATCATGACAAGCTGATGTGGCAATGACGTGTACATCGTTGAAAACAAACAGTGCTCGCGGAGCGTCCTTGATATCATGACACAAAGTCGATTCGGAACAATAGCCTGAGGCGAAACAATTAAAATCTAGTGCGTCTTTTGCCGCCGCCGTCTTTTGCCGCCGCGGAGATGAGAGTACGTAAAATGCTTGTTGCGCAGAAAAAAACACAACGATGTCAACGAGGACGTGGAATGGAAGGCACTTGTCTCGAAGGTTAGAGAAGATTTGCGATGGATGGATACATAATAGACACATGTTAGGTGCACGCGCGCTATTACTTGTACTGAGATAGATAGGCGATACATCGATTCAAGCGCGCTATTACAATTGAAGAGATAGCAGCTGCAAGACAGTCACAAGCTGAAGCCGGATATGTTCTCAGATGCACTTTATCAGAATGCCTTCTGGACGGGATCAGCAAGGTTGAAGAGGTATCACACCATCGCGGCTCAAAACTCGAACGCTTCGACAGCCCCCAACATGATGAGTGAATCCGGTATCAAGCTCACGAGCTCAGCGAATCCTTCTTTCACAGCCTTGGTGTCGGAAAATTGATCCTGCTTGTCCCTATAGCCTCAGGAATGTTCAACATATTTTGCACAAAATCTGGTCGGTTGACAACAGCATGCGTCTCTGCTAAGTCACACGCGCCGGCACCCCTCGAAGAGGTCGAGGCGCGCCAGACTAGACAACACTGGCATCTACTGTGTTTACGCATACCGCGATTATTATTGTGCCGGTGGTCTCGACCGGGTCATGATCATCCAAGAGCGGGCAGAGAAAGGGCAAGTGCAATTGCGGGCTTGATCAGCTATCCCAACGTGCACACCACATTCAGACTCGAACTCGGCACAAAGCCACAATAGCGAGAATTAAAGGTCCAGGACAGCATCGAGATCGGACAGCTGGGACTTTCGCCATAGCGTGGGGCTGCCAAGCACCACAGGGCGCGATAGTGGTGACTTTCATAGCCCTCCAGAGCACCATATTCGAATGCACATATCGTCTAGCTGACCATATCGATGGTGT
Source organism: Ulva mutabilis (assembly GCA_900538255.1). Taxonomy (NCBI): domain Eukaryota; kingdom Viridiplantae; phylum Chlorophyta; class Ulvophyceae; order Ulvales; family Ulvaceae; genus Ulva; species Ulva mutabilis. The sequence goes on from UNSF01000129.1 coordinate 24,124, forward strand.
GGCTGTGCCAGCATTTCAGCACGAACCGTGGGGAGGCGTCAAGGCACGCAGCCGTGGAGTTGTTAGTCGACGTCAAGCCAGGTCAGACGATGTAACACAGAGCTCCACTGACCACTTCAGCTATGATACAATGCACGACTTACTCGATGTATGATCGTACCGCAGCGTGATCATGGCCGCATTGGTTGGATGTACCATCTTGAGCTGCGTTAATGTTGGGCACCTCCAAGCTGACTTCAGTACAGCTCTGCTATGCCTACACGTACAACAGAGTGGATCAACTGTAGTACTGGCGTATTGACTTCACTTTGTCACAATTCGTGTAGACAGGACGAAGCTGGCTTTGCGAACAGTGCGACCCGCGCCAAGTCGCGTGCGTGTCTACAAGCGGCCCTCTGGAAGCCGCTGTCGGCGGTGGAGTCCGCAAGCCCCACTATATCTTGATCGGCCCTCAGGACACGCTTGTTGATTAATTTTTCCCACAGCACTGATTACATAATGGAATGCGGGGATGCCACGAAGCGCCGTCGCACGCAAAAGGAGATCAATGCCAATGAACAGCTTGTCCCAAACAGTATGAGCCTAGGGCATCCAGGGATCCTCAGAAACCAAGTACTTGTGTAAATTTTGTTTTTGCGACGTTTACAGAGTGAAACCGTGAATCCCTAACTTGGCGCATGCGGAGATCGTGCTCTGATTGAGCTGGCAGCTCGGGAGCTAGCACTTCGCAGATCTGCGCCGCAAAAAAATGCAATACTTAATCATTACTTAAACTTCTTCAGTGTTGCTCATGCGAATTGCAGCGTGGAACGGGTGGGGCTCTAGACGCCGCGGACACTGGAGGGGACCCTAGACAAGCACAACCACCACGTACGCCATCAACTACTAGCTACGGGCCATGTTAGCCCTGACCGTAGTGGGTAACCTCATCAAAAATTTTGGCACATTCTTAGTTTTCATCAGCAGGCTACAAAAGCTCTCACCCTTTGCACAGCCACGCCACGCCACCCCACCGCGAGGATGATTTTGATAATCTGTACATCTTCTTGGATCGGGGCTCACACGCTAGCAGGGAGTGGAACAGATAGAGCCGAAACATGTTCAACTAGACGTTAACAGAAACCCATGGCACCCTGCTGTGCCGGTGTAGCCAATGCACACATTAGTTCACGTAGCACTCAACTGTGCCAGTGTTGCCCATGTGAACATACAGTTGAGCATGCTTCATGCACTGTCATGGCAGTCCACTGTGCCGGTGTAGCTCCTGCGCGCTTGAAGTTGAGCATGCTGCATGCAATGCCACGGCACTTTGCTGTGCCGGTGTAGCTCATGCGCGCTTGCAATTGAGCATGCTGCATGCACTGTCATGGCAGTCCACTGTGCCGGTGTAGCTCATGCGCGCTTGCAATTGAGCATGCTGCATGCACTGTCATGGCAGTCCACTGTGCTGGTGTAGCTCATGCGCGCTTACAGTTGAACATGCTTCATGCACTGTCATAGCACTTTGCTGTGCCGGTGCGGCTTATGCGCACTTGCAATTGAGCATGCTGCATGCACTGTCATGGCAGTCCACTGTGCCGGTGTAGCTCATGCGCGCTTACAGTTGAACATGCTTCATGCACTGTCATGGCAGTCCACTGTGCCGGTGTAGCTCATGCGCACTTGCAGTTGACCATGCTACATGCACTGTCATGGCAGTCCACTGTGCCGGTGTAACTCATGCGCGCTTACAGTTGAACATGCTTCATGCACTGTCATGGCAGTCCACTGTGCCGGTGTAGCTCATGCGCGCTTACAGTTGAGCATGCTGCATGCACTGTCATAGCACTTTGCTGTGCCGGTGCGGCTCATGCGCACTTGCAGTTGTGCATGCTTCATCCCTGTCATGGCACTTTGCTGTGCCGTTGTGGCTCATCCGCACTTGCAGTTGAGCATGCCTCCTAGATAGCTAAGCGCTCCTGGCGCTCTGCCCTGCTTGTGTGGACCATGCAAGTATATACATGAGCATGCTGCATGCACTCTCTTGCCACTCTGCTGCACTGCTGATTCGGTGCGATGATCATAGCGGTATCACAACCTGCCGCGAATGTTACATATACCTACACTACAACGCCTGCGGTACATGCAAATGAAACCGCCTAGTGCAATACACTGCACAATGTGCAACAACGCAATGTCTGCTCAGCTCTGCTCTGCTCTGCGTTGGTCTGCATTATGTCATATGCTTGCTTGTCATATCAAAAGTGCGGCATAAAGTATGCCACATAATGCATGTGGCCTTGGTGATTGCGGTGGCGGGTCTGTCTGTTTGCTTGTTTCCTGGTCTGTTGCCTCAGCGCTGCTGAGTCCTAGATCTATCACTGTGTAACACATAACGCATAGTTTACACGGTGACAGAGTGACTCGCCCTGCCTTCCCGTGGACTGCCGCGCGGAGAGCGATGTGGCGCCGCCAGTGCCCTTCGCGCCCCGCCCTCAGGCCCATACCGGGCAGCCGGAGGGAGGGCTGGTACGCCTTACGCTGTGGGGGGCGTGCGCCCTCACGCTCTCATGGGCGGGGGGCCGTGGTGGAGTGCTTGCGTGGGGCCGGCTGAAGTGGGGGTGCTGCTGTTCGGGGGTTGGTGGTGGCCGGGTTTGCTGGGGTGGGCGGTAGTGCGCAGTGTGGCTGGTGATTGCTGTGTACACGTGCGACTGTGGCGTGGGTGCCGCGGTGGTTGGGTGCGGGAGTGCGCTTGTGTGTGGATGCGTGGGTGTGTTCGGGTTCGGCTGTGTCGGTTCGTTGTGGCTTTTCACCTGAGACGGTTGCTGCTTGTTGCTGTTATCTGCTTTTGTGGGTTTTGGCCGTCTGCTTTTATGCTGTTGCCCTCGCTGCCGGGCTCTTGCGTTCATCTCCGTGTAGCACGGTGACAGGTCTAGGACCCAGCAGGACCGAGGCAACAGACCGGACAATACGCAGACACAATGCATTCCCCGCCTGCCCCCTTGCGCCCCTGTAGACGTCCCCGGCAAGGCGGCCGTCGGCCACAGTGGCGCGCGGGAGCTCAGCGCGGCAGCTGCCGCCGCCGCCGCCGTGGTAGTCAAGGCGGCTGCCCCGGCCGGCCAGTGCACGGTGTGGTGTGAGCACCTGCCGCAGGTGGGCCCGGTGGCCAGTGGTCCGCCGCGACGCCTGCCCGAGGGTCGCCGGGGCCGCGCGGCCGCGGCTTGCGCCCGGCCGCTAACCCCCCGCTCGCAGCGCGACCCGGAACGGGGTGAATGCTTGTGATGTTGTCCTACGATACCATTGTGGCCGATGTGTGCGTGACCTGTCCGGTGGCCCCCTCCCGGGTCGTCGCCGCGGCAAACACGCCAGGCGCTGCCGCCCAGCTGATGGACGACCGGAAGCGAGACAAGTACGGCCGCTCCGGCACTGGCGCGTGTCGTTTTGTGTCCCTGTCGCATGAGACGTTTGGCCGTGTGGGCACGGGTGCGTTCGCCTTCCTAAATAAGATCGCTGACTTCGCTGCAGCTTTGGGGGCCGTGTCCAGGCGAGCGTTCTTGCAAGATGCCATGTGCGAACTCTCCACCACTCTGTGCCGTGGTGTGACGCGCCAGGTCCTCGCTGCGGCTCCGCTGCGCATGCGGCTGGCGGCACGGGCGGTGGTGCCTGGCCACGCTGTCCCGTCGGACGTGCTATAGGCGGCCGCTGGCCGCCTTGATGGACCGGGTGCCGCGGTCGCAGCTACGCAGGCCGGCCCCGCGTCTGGTCGTGCTGGCCCGCCCTGCCTTCCCGAGAGCCGCCGTGGGGGGAGTGAGGCGGCGCCGCCAGTGCCCTCCGCGCCCCACCCTCAGGCCCCTGCTGGGCGGCCAGAGGGGGAGGGCTGGTACGCCTTGCACTGTGGGGGGCGTGAGCCCCCGGGCTCTCATGTGCGGGGGGCCCGTGATGCATATATGGAATGCATATATGGAATGCATATATGGAATGCTCCAGTGGGGCCGGATGGAGTGGCGGTGCTGCTGTTGGGGGGTCGGTGGTGGCTGGTTTTGCTGGGGTTGGCAGCAGTGCGGTGGTGGTGGTTGCTGTGTGCGGTTGTGGCGCGCGTGGTGGAGGGGTGCGGGAGTGCGCATGCGTGTGGGTGTGTGGGTGTGGTTGTGTCGGCTGTGTTGGTTCGTTGTGGCTTTGGACAGTGATTGCTTTATGCTGGTGTTTGCTTTCGGGGGGTTTTGGCCGTCTACTTTCCTTCTGTTGCCCTCGCTGCCGGGCTATTGCGTTCATCTCCGTGTAACACAATGCATGTGTAGCACCATGTGGCCCAATGAAACATGGGAGTTCACCTCAAACATGGTCGCCACCGGATTGTCGCGGTAGTGGCGTGCACGCGTACACGTCGTTCAAATCGCTACAACGCCCCCTGATGAATGTGCAGGTGCCAGCATGACGAACATAGACAGTGCTGCAAATCCAACATATGTCTTGTTTACAGTGACCTGTCCCGCCGGCGCAGCCTCGCTCGCCAACGAATGCAGTGCGCTGCGCATCAACGACGCTGCTGCCACCATCGCTGATATCTTACGTGGATACTATCTTATCATCTCTTATATTCGATACTGACAATTTAGACCACGTTGCGCTACTGCTTGTTCGGCACTAGCACGCGCATTTGCCCGATGGTGGCTACCATGATGCCACCGGTCATGCGAGCGACTGGCCAGCTCCACAGCCAGCCTATCTTTTGAGCTTTGACTCTCCTGTATGACCTTAAGCAGGTCCAGTGAGTCAAGCCGGACGTTTGCGGACTGGGAGCTTCGGTTGTTGCCACTCCTTCGAGATCGTCCGCTGCGTTGTAACCCCGCCATCCAGCTATCGGGCAGGTAAATCCCAGCTAAGTACATCTGTAGCATTTGTATAGCAGTGCTATGCTATTGCTGCCTTCTAGCACGCTCGATGTGTGTCCGGCACGCGTGTGTGCGCGTTAGTAGGTACCATGATGCCGCCTGTCCTACGAGCGACGGGCCGGCTCCATAGTTTGCCTATCTTTAAGCTTTGATTCTCTTGTTCGACGTTATGCTAGTCCAATGAGTCCCGCAGGACGTGTGTGGGCAGAGAGCTCATGTTGTTGCCACTCCTTCGAGATCGTCCGCCACGTTGCAACCCCGCCCTCCAAGTAGCGGGCAAGTGACTCACTTTACCATCTAAAACATCGTCTGTGTTTTTGTAGCAGCGTTGTGCTCCTGATGCCTTGTAGCATGCTAGGTGAGTGTGGACCGAATGCCCACGTTGCCGACGACTGCACAATCAAGTGTCCTCTGCTACCATAGGTATCCTTGATAGATGCCTCGACATCGGATTTTAGGTATGTCTACCCACTATGAGAATGCTGCCAGCACTTTCGGGACGTCCTTTGCCCAGATTTCCAGAAGGACGCCTGGAGGATGGCACGACGACCAATTGGTGTCACCGGGAGGGCGGCCTGAAGCCGCCCTGGCACAGCGGGACGCCCTCATGCCAGTACCACGAGTTCGATGACTCATAGAGGTCGTCACTGGGATGACCTGAGTAGTGGGCAGGTGACGCGCATAAGCCGCGTCGAGTGACGTCACGTCGGCGGCGGTTCAAGCCGAAATGACGTAATCTAAGCCGTTCACCTTGCAGGACGTCCTGCGGACCTCCCATGCGCGCCAAGGGAGATGTCCTCTCCAGCACCCGCATGAGAGGTCCAGGAGTGGGAGGACTGCTGAGGGCGTCCAGGATGGAGTTGTGTGGGACACGTACACGATGGGATAGTAATATGCACATATGCGGAAGATCTTGCCTACGACATTGACACAGTATCGTCCACTGTGAGGCACGAGGGTTGTGGCCCATGGCTGGTCGATTGGGCCCAATCGACCATCGTGGCGTCCCGGGTGCTGTAGTCGATTGGGTACAATCGACCATAGTGGCGCCCGGGGTACTGCGGTCGATTGGGTTACAATCGACCATAGTGGCGCCCGGGGTACTGCAGTCGATTGGGTTACAATCGACCATCGTGGCGCCCGGGGTACTGCAGTCGATTGGGTTACAATCGACCGTCGTGGCGCCCGGGGTACTGCAGTCGATTGGGCCCAATCGACCATCCACCTGTGCAGACGGTTCGACTGTCGAGAAACTGGAATCAGACAGGACAGGTGACTTGGACATCAGTGGCACGCGTATATACGAGTTGAGGTCACGAGCGTTCACATGGACTTCACTGTGCTCAAGTGCGCATAGTGGCCTGTGGTCCATGACTGGTCGATTGGGCACAATCGACCATAGTGGCGTCCGGGGCACTGCAGTCGATTGGGCACAATCGACCATCCACCTATGCAGCTCAGACTGTCAGACTGTCGAGCAAGTCGAATCAGACAGGACAGTGCATACACGCGTGACTACGTTAATTCACGGCTCGATCTGGTCGCCGAGACAGTGTAGGGCAGACAAGCCGAGCGATGGACCGTGGCCGCGTCCACAACGCAGCACGGCAGTCCCCGGCGCACGGCGGAAGGATCCCACATCGCACAACGGCTAGATGATGTTCATGAAACGTGTACAGGTGGGAATGTCACCTGTCCTGTTTCCGGAGGCTGGCGTGCTGTGTAGAGCACCCGCGGCGAAGCAACAACCGCTGCATCCGACGAGTGCGCCACGCTTCTCAGTCCAGCAAAGCAGACCTATGTATAAGAGTATCTAAATATAAAGGTGCGATGATCTTATGCTCCGTCAACGGCTCACCGGCGTCAAGCATCCCGCCATATCCGGGCAGGCACTCAGAACTCGTATTATCGCCCTAGAACCTGATAAAACTCTTAAACACAGGCGCAAGGACATTATAGAGATGAGATAGAGCGTGCGACGAGGTCAATATCGACCTGTGATGGACTGTCGACGTTGTTGCCGGAGTGTGAAACATCGCTCGCTGCACGAACGTAGATCAGCGAGAGGCCAACCATGATCGACATACTGTTTCATTCTGGTTGACTTAAGGCTGAATATTCGTCTGGGGTCGCGTGATATTTCGAACAGTCGGCCCGCGTGCCTCAGCAGCCGCGCCATGCCGCATATCCCCTGTCACCACAGAACACATGCATGGATGTCGGTCGCGTGTCACCTGTGCCTGTCCAATGCCACCTTCCGCAGTGCAGTGAACTTTCGCAGAACAGAGCGTGCAACGGCGTGTCACCACGTCGTGAAAGCAATCCATCATGGTTTCCTTGTCCGATCACGAGCATGCAAACAAAACGAGGCGGGACTTTACATGTCCCGCGTGGCACCTATAGATGACCAAACACAAACCAGCAGTGTGACGTGCTGTTCTCATAACTGTCAGTCAGTGCGCTGTGCCTTGCATGCGCTTCTGTCACTCACACTCCTATCAGCCCCCTCTGCCTCTTCAGCACCCTGCCCAGCGCCTTTGCGCTTGCCCGCATTGCCTGCGCCTGCCCTGCCTTTGCCAGATCCGCCCGCCCCCATTTCCCTGAGCACCCTGCACCGCAGCAGCCCGGCCTTCCGCCTGGCGTGCTTCCCCCTCGCCTGCTGCGGCATGTACTCCACCTGCCTCCCCCGCGGCCACGTCGTCGGCCCCTACCTTGCCCTCGCCACCTGCAGCCTCTCCCTCTGCCTGAGCACCCTGCACCGCAGCACCCCGTCGGCTCGTACGGATGGGACTGGGCTGCTCCTTCAGCCGCCTTCTCGCCGCTGGGCCAGGATTGAAGGTGTCCTCGTCCCCACTGGTTCCCTTGTCTGAACTGCTGGCAGTGACGCTGTCCTCATCGGCTGCGCTTGGGTTGCCCATGTCCCCTCCGGCTAGGCAATCCTCATCATTGTCTGCCAGTGGCCCCGAGTCGGAAGGCTGTGTTGGCTGCGGGCCGTGTTGCTCCCAAGCTGCCCGGATGTCATCGCGGGAGACACCCTCTCCCTCAGCCACTTCCATGGCCTTGTACAACAACTCCAGCCACTTGTCATCGCGGTCTGGCTTGTACTTCCTCGCGGCAGTGAATAACGCCACCATGGTGTCCAGACAGCCTTTGACCCGGGCGCTCTCTTCATCTGAAGTCAACTGGGTGTCGGGCGGTACCGGTTCTTGCAGCTCCATTGAGACGACGACCCTGTTGTCCGGCGTGAGGTCCACCCAGGCACCCCCGATCTCAGTACGGCCTACATGGGCATGAACCCCTGGTTGGAGCGGGTGACATTACATCAAACACATGCAGTGTGCATGCATGTAAACTTAAGGAAAGGCCATGCATTAGCACCTACTGGATCAAAACACTTCCTGGTATACAGTGGGCATATTGCCATGACAGTGCACACCTTTTGCAATGCCAGGCGATTTGGCATCCATCTTCCTTGGCCCGTCACTTGTTTTCTTTCTGTTCCCGCCTTTGTTCTTGTTCTTCTTTCCCCTCCCAGACCCTTTCTTTGCCCCTGGCTTTGCGCCTTTGCTCCCCGCAGCACCCTGCTGACCCTCATCACCGTCATCATTGTGCCCATCGCTCGCTGGGTCCGCCGGAGGTGGAGCCGGAGGCGGTTCATGCAGGCCAGCACTGCGTAGATCCACCCCTTCTAGCATCATCTTCATGTCCGGGTCCCTGTCGTCCAGGAGCCGCTGAATGCACGCCCTTGTCAGAGCGCGCACCTCGCCCGCTGACGCCAGCGAGACCGTCTTGAGCTGTGTTGTGAACCACAGCGCGGCCTCACCTCCATCCGGGCCCTTGTTGGTCATGAACCACTCCAGGGCTGCGAAGCCCCACTGCCACCAGGGCTGTGGCATATGCTTACTTGCAACCCGGATGGCCTTTGTCCTGGGCGATGGCATAGCCGGACTTGGGAATAGCAGGTTTGCTGCACACAGCGGTGCATGTCGTGTGGGTTTATATGCTGCACGGCAGCCTGAGAGTACAATGCAGGTTTACATTGAGCGCAATGGAAGATGCCAATGCTGCAAATTGCACACCTTGAACGGCAATGAGTGCTGCCACGGTGGCAGCGCCCCAACAGTCCCAGACGCAGTCCCACTCGGGTGTCCCCTGAGCAATCGCCAGTTCACCGCTCGTGGCATTCCCGCAGATGCATCTGAATAGGCGGTGGAGCTTTGCAAAGCCGCGGATGTCGGCCTCCACCGCCGATTCAGTCGTGTCGAAAACGTCCCACTGCGACCCGAGAGTCTGGACTAGTCCTTCGTACGTCTCTAAGATCCGCGGAACCTGCATGCATGCCGCCCCTGTATGGCTGAGGGACCCCCCTGGTGCCATATTCGGTGCTCCGCGGTACAGTTCCATGCAGGAGCAGCACCCAGTATTGTACCCTAGTGTGCATGACTGTGTACAGCGGTCGGGGTTTTACCTGAGTTGCCTGGGTCCCAAGCTGGGCCGCATACGCGCAGGCGACGCCACCGATGTGCTGGGTTGCCGCACAGAACTGCCCCATGACGTTCACCTCCTGTATGCACAGCCGTCATTTGCGCTTATCATCTACATCATGCCTGCGGTGTTTACCCCTCAGGCTGTAACCCCCACAAAAATGGCAGGGTGTTCGCGTAGGGATCGCACCGTCACCTGACATACATGTGTCGCCGTGTTCAGCATTAGCCGTAACGTGGGAGCACAAGCCATCATCTGCAGGAACCGGGATGATGGATATAGCTGCACGGCGTCGCTCTTGCTGTTGGGCAGCTTGATGGCCTTCCTGATTAGCTGCAGCCCCTTCGAACTGCCATCAGTTCCTGCGAGCATGTGCCTCATCAACTCCCCCATCTGCGAGCTTGGTGCGTCCTCGGGGTTGGTAGTTCCCGGCATGAGGAGGTAGTGGTGCAGCGTGGATCCACCGGGCGCCCACGATGCGGTATCTGTGCCCTTGGCAGGGGAGTTGGCATACTCCCATCTGCCCGGGGCACCCGGTCGATCCGAAGGTATCTCCCGGGGGTGCTCATTGCACATCGCATGCACCACCAGGCGGAGGAGTTCCACGTGATTCTTTGCCTCGTACTCTGCAGTCAAGGACACCATGTGCTTGCCAGGTGAGACATCCAATTCGCATCACGTGTACACAGTAGGACCTCTGCGGTTCCTAGCGGCATAAATGTTGGTAGACCTGTAACGTACCTTTCGTGAAAGTTTGACGCGCATTCAGTACTTCGCGGCACTCTCTGACTGTTCTCTGGCCAGCAACAAGCTGGCCATCGAAACCCACATCGGCCGTCTGGCTCTGAGTGGCAAATGTCGGTGCACCGCTGCCACTCTTAGGTGACTGAAGGTCGTGTACAGTCGTGAGCGGCGGCTGTGCGCGTCCGTGTATTGTCACCTGCGTAGCAACGCCGTTCTTCGTACGGATCTTGCCGTGTCAATCACTTGCTGCTCTGCCGATGCCCTCCTCGACAGCCACAACTGCCACAGTCATGCAAGATATTAATGGGAACATACCTGGATAGTTTTATTGGCTGCGAATGAGGACGTCTTCTGTAGCCCGGCATCCATGATCCGCTGGCCATCATCAGGGCCGTTTGCGCCGGTGCCAGAACGCCATGCTGGGGTCAGGGCCTCGAAGTGCTGCATCCACGCATAGAACAGGATCAATGCCCAGTACGTGTTGATCTTGACAGCGCCTCCGAGGACCCTGCCCTGGCAGATGATCTGGCCCGTGCACTCCTCCACCATGGCGCGAAATGTGCCTTCATGGTTCATCCGCGCGATAGTATCGGCGGTGAACTTGCCCGTCCCAGCTGCTACTGCATCTGCTACGGATATATTTTCAACTGCGGCAGGTGCAGCCTGTTCTGCATGCTCGGGAAGACGGTCCATACTATCACTTGTGTACACGGCGATGGGTGCGGTTCCGAATCGACTCTGTGCACGTGGAAGGAATTCTGGACGTTCACCATACGCACAGGTGTTTGTGTGATGGTCTCGCTTCACCATTTGGATCCCGTTCGGCATGAATGCCCTTGGGTGTCTGCAAGTGCAAGCTCTCGGATGCACAGCGCATGTACTGGAGGGGTATGGGTACAGTGGATGCTGTGGGTGCGAACGCCACCCCTGCTGCCACAGCTTTTCTGCATTGGATTGCACCCGCAAATGGACCGGGAACAGAGCGCCAGGCAGGTGAGCATGTAAGCGAGTGAAACCCCCGCTGCTGCTCTTGCTAGAATAATTATCGGAGACTTACTGTGCAGCAAGCAGTACAAACCCAATACAGTGACCAACTGCAGGTGGTGCGTGCAACATGTTCAATCCACCGGAGCGCAATATGTGTGCACAGGTTACGCTACACCACCTGGTCTGAGTCCCGGCACGCTTGCTATTACAGCCTATGTCAGGTCAGGCTGTCTAGTCAGCCGTACTACGAATGAAACCCATTCAGGACACTACGTGCCCTTGTTCGCCGCTGCTACCAGTGCTGCCCTGCACAGCCGCTGCTGTGCAGGGCTTTGCCCCCCTGACTGCCCTGCTGCGCGGCCTCCTCCGCAGGCTCGCAGCCCGGGCTGCGCTGCACCCCTCCGCAGTGCGGCGCTTGCCCCTGTACCGCCCCGCTTCGTGGTATCGGCTGCTCTCCCTTTGGCCTGCGCGGGCTTCGCTGCCGGACTGGGTTTTACCTCGACTCCCCTTCGCCGTAGCCCTAGTTGGTCGGGTGCGGCTGGGGCTGGGTCCTGCTTTCCAGCCACCGCTTGGGGTTGACGGAAGCTGCAGTCCCTCGCGCGTACACGATCCGAGGTCCTCTGATTCGCCGCCCCTTCAGCCCAGGCTTGACATCCGCTCTGTCATGTCTCAGGGCCATTCCAGCTGAATCCTTGGATCATATCGCTGTACAGTACACGGCAGTGTGGGCGCATGGGAATCCATCCTGCTCATGTATGGGTCAAAGGCACGGCAGGTCAGGTTGCACGCATCTCGGTGTTCAGTTCCTATATCAGGCATTGGCGTGATCGCACCGTGCGGCCTGCGGGCTACGCGCCACTGCGTCAGGGATGTGTCGTATGGCGGCATCAACTTCTGCCTTCAAGCCGGACTCCGACTCTGCGGTGCTATTCTCGTGCATGACCAAGGCCAGGTGCACCCGGTACAGTGCCTTACAGGCTTGCACGTCGCCCTGCTTGTACCACTGTAGTCTCGTCCCGGGCCACGGTATGTGCCACAGGGCGTCATGACGAGGCGGCCCGTTTACACGGAGCGCAAATCGCGCTTCCCTTGTCATTTCTTCTTTGGGAGGGCCCTCTGACGGTCTTGGCGCTATGACCTCTGGTCGCTGATGCTCCTGATTCCAGGTCACACCTGGCCGGCATCTATCCAGGAGAAAAATCTCCAATGAAGAGATCTGTTGATGTGTGCCTGGTTTTATAGGGCGTGTCCATAACGCACAATGCCGAGTGCATCAGCCCAGGCAGGGGATGGTCATGCATGCGACGTTACAGCATGGCCGCTCGGTGATGCGCATTGAGGAGCAACGCAGCAATGATGACAGAGACAACTCCAATAAAGAGATCTTTGATTGTGCCTGGTTTTGTAGGGCTTGTCCATAACGCACACTGTCGAGTGCATCAGCCCAGGCAGGGATGGTCATGCATGCGGCATCACAGTATGGCCGCTCGGTGATGCGCATTGAGGAGCAGCGCAGCTATGATGACCGAAATGTCTCTAATGAAGAGATCTGTTGATGTGTGCCTGGTTTTATAGGGCGTGTCCATAACGCACAATGCCGAGTGCATCAGCCCAGGCAGGGATGGTCATGTATGCGACGTTACAGCATGGCCGCTCGGTGATGCGCATTGAGGAGCAACGCAGCAATGATGACAGAGACAACTCCAATAAAGAGATCTTTGATGTGTGCCTGGTTTTGTAGGGCTTGTCCATAACGCACACACTGCCGAGTGCATCAGCCCAGGCGGGGATGGTCATGCATCCGACGTCACAGCATGGCCGCTCGGTGACGCGCAGAGAGGAGCAGCGCAGCTATGATGACCGAAAAATCTCCAATGAAGAGATCTGTTGATGTGTGCCTGGTTTTATAGGGCGTGTCCATAACGCACAATGCCGAGTGCATCAGCCCAGGCAGGGATGGTCATGTATGCGACGTTACAGCATGGCCGCTCGGTGATGCGCATTGAGGAGCAACGCAGCAATGATGACAGAGACACTCCAATAAAGAGATCTTTTGATGTGTGCCTGGTTTGTAGGGCTTGTCCATAACGCACACTGTCGAGTGCATCAGCCCAGGCAGGGATGGTCATGCATGCGGCATCACAGCATGGCCGCTCGGTGATGCGCATTGAGGAGCAGCGCAGCTATGATGACCGAAATGTCTCTAATGAAGAGATCTGTTGATGTGTGCCTGGTTTTATAGGGCGTGTCCATAACGCACAATGCCGAGTGCATCAGCCCAGGCAGGGATGGTCATGTATGCGACGTTACAGCATGGCCGCTCGGTGATGCGCATTGAGGAGCAACGCAGCAATGATGACAGAGACAACTCCAATAAAGAGATCTTTGATGTGTGCCTGGTTTTGTAGGGCTTGTCCATAACGCACACTGTCGAGTGCATCAGCCCAGGCAGGGATGGTCATGCATGCGACATCACAGCATGGCCGCTCGGTGATGCGCATTGAGGAGCAGCGCAGCTATGATGACCGAAATGTCTCTAATGAAGAGATCTGTTGATGTGTGCCTGGTTTTATAGGGCTTGTCCATAACGCACACTGCCGAGTGCATCAGCCCAGGCAGGGATGGTCATGCATGCGACGTTACAGCATGGCCGCTCGGTGATGCGCATTGAGGAGCAACGCAGCTATGATGACAGAGACAACTCCAATAAAGAGATCTGTTGATGTGTGCCTGGTTTTGGGCTTGTCCATAACGCACACTGTCGAGTGCATCAGCCCAGGCAGGGATGGTCATGCATGCGACATCACAGCATGGCCGCTCGGTGATGCGCATTGAGGAGCAGCGCAGCTATGATGACCGAAATGTCTCTAATGAAGAGATCTGTTGATGTGTGCCTGGTTTTGTAGGGCTTGTCCATAACGCACACTGCCGAGTGCATCAGCCCAGGCGGGGATGGTCATGCATGCGACGTCACAGCATGGCCGCTCGGTGACGCGCAGAGGAGCAGCGCAGCTATGATGACCGAAAAATCTCCAATGAAGAGATCTGTTGATGTGTGCCTGGTTTTATAGGGCGTGTCCATAACGCACAATGCCGAGTGCATCAGCCCAGGCAGGGATGGTCATGTATGCGACGTTACAGCATGGCCGCTCGGTGATGCGCATTGAGGAGCAACGCAGCATGATGACAGAGACAACTCAATAAAGAGATCTGTTGATGTGTGCCTGGTTTTGTAGGGCTTGTCCATAACGCACACTGCCGAGTGCATCAGCCCAGGCAGGGATGGTCATGCATGCGACATCACAGCATGGCCGCTCGGTGATGCGCATTGAGGAGCAGCGCAGCTATGATGACCGAAAATGTCTCTAATGAAGAGATCTGTTGATGTGTGCCTGGTTTTATAGGGCTTGTCCATAACGCACAATGCCGAGTGCATCAGCCCAGGCAGGGATGGTCATGCATGCGACGTTACAGCATGGCCGCTCGGTGATGCGCATTGAGGAGCAGCGCAGCTATGATGACAGAGACAACTCAATAAAGAGATCTTTTGATGTGTGCCTGGTTTTGTAGGGCTTGTCCATAACGCACACTGCCGAGTGCATCAGCCCAGGCAGGGATGGTCATGCATGCGACGTCACAGCATGGCCGCTCGGTGATGCGCATTGAGGAGCAGCGCAGCTATGATGACCGAAATGTCTCTAATGAAGAGATCTGTTGATGTGTGCCTGGTTTTATAGGGCGGTCCATAACGCACAATGCCGAGTGCATCAGCCCAGGCAGGGATGGTCATGTATGCGACGTTACAGCATGGCCGCTCGGTGATGCGCATTGAGGAGCAACGCAGCAATGATGACAGAGACAACTCCAATAAAGAGATCTTTTGATGTGTGCCTGGTTTGTAGGGCTTGTCCATAACGCACACTGTCGAGTGCATCAGCCCAGGCGGGGATGGTCATGCATGCGACGTCACAGCATGGCCGCTCGGTGACGCGCAGAGAGGAGCAGCGCAGCTATGATGACCGAAAAATCTCAATGAAGAGATCTGTTGATGTGTGCCTGGTTTTATAGGGCTTGTCCATAACGCACAATGCCGAGTGCATCAGCCCAGGCAGGGATGGTCATGTATGCGACGTTACAGCATGGCCGCTCGGTGATGCGCATTGAGGAGCAACGCAGCAATGATGACAGAGACAACTCCAATAAAGAGATCTTTTGATGTGTGCCTGGTTTTGTAGGGCTTGTCCATAACGCACACTGTCGAGTGCATCAGCCCAGGCAGGGATGGTCATGCATGCGGCATCACAGCATGGCCGCTCGGTGATGCGCATTGAGGAGCAGCGCAGCTATGATGACCGAAATGTCTCTAATGAAGAGATCTGTTGATGTGTGCCTGGTTTTATAGGGCTTGTCCATAACGCACACTGTCGAGTGCATCAGCCCAGGCAGGGATGGTCATGCATGCGGCATCACAGCATGGCCGCTCGGTGATGCGCATTGAGGAGCAGCGCAGCTATGATGACCGAAATGTCTCTAATGAAGAGATCTGTTGATGTGTGCCTGGTTTTATAGGGCGTGTCCATAACGCACAATGCCGAGTGCATCAGCCCAGGCAGGGATGGTCATGTATGCGACGTTACAGCATGGCCGCTCGGTGATGCGCATTGAGGAGCAACGCAGCAATGATGACAGAGACAACTCCAATAAAGAGATCTTTTGATGTGTGCCTGGTTTTGTAGGGCTTGTCCATAACGCACACTGTCGAGTGCATCAGCCCAGGCAGGGATGGTCATGCATCCGACGTCACAGCATGGCCGCTCGGTGACGCGCAGAGAGGAGCAGCGCAGCTATGATGACCGAAAATGTCTCCAATGAAGAGATCTGTTGATGTGTGCCTGGTTTTATAGGGCGTGTCCATAACGCACAATGCCGAGTGCATCAGCCCAGGCAGGGATGGTCATGTATGCGACGTTACAGCATGGCCGCTCGGTGATGCGCATTGAGGAGCAACGCAGCAATGATGACAGAGACAACTCCAATAAAGAGATCTTTTGATGTGTGCCTGGTTTTGTAGGGCTTGTCCATAACGCACACTGTCGAGTGCATCAGCCCAGGCAGGGATGGTCATGCATGCGGCATCACAGCATGGCCGCTCGGTGATGCGCATTGAGGAGCAGCGCAGCTATGATGACCGAAATGTCTCTAATGAAGAGATCTGTTGATGTGTGCCTGGTTTTATAGGGCGTGTCCATAACGCACAATGCCGAGTGCATCAGCCCAGGCAGGGATGGTCATGTATGCGACGTTACAGCATGGCCGCTCGGTGATGCGCATTGAGGAGCAACGCAGCAATGATGACAGAGACAACTCCAATAAAGAGATCTTTGATGTGTGCCTGGTTTTGTAGGGCTTGTCCATAACGCACACTGTCGAGTGCATCAGCCCAGGCGGGATGGTCATGCATGCGACGTCACAGCATGGCCGCTCGGTGACGCGCAGAGAGGAGCAGCGCAGCTATGATGACCGAAAAATCTCCAATGAAGAGATCTGTTGATGTGTGCCTGGTTTTATAGGGCGTGTCCATAACGCACAATGCCGAGTGCATCAGCCCAGGCAGGGATGGTCATGTATGCGACGTTACAGCATGGCCGCTCGGTGATGCGCATTGAGGAGCAACGCAGCAATGATGACAGAGAAACTCCAATAAAGAGATCTTTTGATGTGTGCCTGGTTTTGTAGGGCTTGTCCATAACGCACACTGTCGAGTGCATCAGCCCAGGCAGGGATGGTCATGCATGCGGCATCACAGCATGGCCGCTCGGTGATGCGCATTGAGGAGCAGCGCAGCTATGATGACCGAAATGTCCAATGAAGAGATCTGTTGATGTGTGCCTGGTTTTATAGGGCTTGTCCATAACGCACACTGTCGAGTGCATCAGCCCAGGCAGGGATGGTCATGCATGCGACATCACAGCATGGCCGCTCGGTGATGCGCATTGAGGAGCAGCGCAGCTATGATGACCGAAATGTCTCAATGAAGAGATCTGTTGATGTGTGCCTGGTTTTATAGGGCGTGTCCATAACGCACAATGCCGAGTGCATCAGCCCAGGCAGGGATGGTCATGTATGCGACGTTACAGCATGGCCGCTCGGTGATGCGCATTGAGGAGCAACGCAGCAATGATGACAGAGACAACTCAATAAAGAGATCTTTTGATGTGTGCCTGGTTTTGTAGGGCTTGTCCATAACGCACACTGTCGAGTGCATCAGCCCAGGCAGGGATGGTCATGCATGCGACATCACAGCATGGCCGCTCGGTGATGCGCATTGAGGAGCAGCGCAGCTATGATGACCGAAATGTCTCTAATGAAGAGATCTGTTGATGTGTGCCTGGTTTTATAGGGCGTGTCCATAACGCACAATGCCGAGTGCATCAGCCCAGGCAGGGATGGTCATGTATGCGACGTTACAGCATGGCCGCTCGGTGATGCGCATTGAGGAGCAACGCAGCAATGATGACAGAGACAACTCCAATAAAGAGATCTTTTGATGTGTGCCTGGTTTTGTAGGGCTTGTCCATAACGCACACTGCCGAGTGCATCAGCCCAGGCGGGGATGGTCATGCATCCGACGTCACAGCATGGCCGCTCGGTGACGCGCAGAGAGGAGCAGCGCAGCTATGATGACCGAAAAATCTCCAATGAAGAGATCTGTTGATGTGTGCCTGGTTTTATAGGGCGTGTCCATAACGCACAATGCCGAGTGCATCAGCCCAGGCAGGGATGGTCATGTATGCGACGTTACAGCATGGCCGCTCGGTGATGCGCATTGAGGAGCAACGCAGCAATGATGACAGAGACAACTCCAATAAAGAGATCTTTTGATGTGTGCCTGGTTTTGTAGGGCTTGTCCATAACGCACACTGTCGAGTGCATCAGCCCAGGCAGGGATGGTCATGCATGCGGCATCACAGCATGGCCGCTCGGTGATGCGCATTGAGGAGCAGCGCAGCTATGATGACCGAAATGTCTCTAATGAAGAGATCTGTTGATGTGTGCCTGGTTTTATAGGGCGTGTCCATAACGCACAATGCCGAGTGCATCAGCCCAGGCAGGGATGGTCATGTATGCGACGTTACAGCATGGCCGCTCGGTGATGCGCATTGAGGAGCAACGCAGCAATGATGACAGAGACAACTCCAATAAAGAGATCTTTTGATGTGTGCCTGGTTTTGTAGGGCTTGTCCATAACGCACACTGTCGAGTGCATCAGCCCAGGCGGGGATGGTCATGCATGCGACGTCACAGCATGGCCGCTCGGTGATGCGCATTGAGGAGCAGCGCAGCTATGATGACCGAAATGTCTCCAATGAAGAGATCTGTTGATGTGTGCCTGGTTTTATAGGGCTTGTCCATAACGCACACTGCCGAGTGCATCAGCCCAGGCAGGGATGGTCATGCATGCGACGTTCACAGCATGGCCGCTCGGTGATGCGCATTGAGGAGCAGCGCAGCTATGATGACCAGAAACATCTCCAATGAAGAGATCTGTTTGATGTGTGCCTGGTTTTATAGGGCTTGTCCATAACGCACAATGCCGAGTGCATCAGCCCAGGCAGGGATGGTCATGCATGCGACGTTACAGCATGGCCGCTCGGTGATGCGCATTGAGGAGCAGCGCAGCTATGATGACAGAGACAACTCCAATGAAGAGATCTTTTGATGTGTGCCTGGTTTTGTAGGGCTTGTCCATAACGCACACTGCCGAGTGCATCAGCCCAGGCGGGATGGTCATGCATGCGACGTCACAGCATGGCCGCTCGGTGATGCGCAGAGAGGAGCAGCGCAGCTATGATGACCGAAAAATCTCCAATGAAGAGATCTGTTGATGTGTGCCTGGTTTTATAGGGCGTGTCCATAACGCACAATGCCGAGTGCATCAGCCCAGGCAGGGATGGTCATGTATGCGACGTTACAGCATGGCCGCTCGGTGATGCGCATTGAGGAGCAACGCAGCAATGATGACAGAGACAACTCCAATAAAGAGATCTTTTGATGTGTGCCTGGTTTTGTAGGGCTTGTCCATAACGCACACTGCCGAGTGCATCAGCCCAGGCGGGATGGTCATGCATGCGACGTCACAGCATGGCCGCTCGGTGATGCGCATTGAGGAGCAGCGCAGCTATGATGACCGAAAATGTCTCTAATGAAGAGATCTGTTGATGTGTGCCTGGTTTTATAGGGCGTGTCCATAACGCACAATGCCGAGTGCATCAGCCCAGGCAGGGATGGTCATGTATGCGACGTTACAGCATGGCCGCTCGGTGATGCGCATTGAGGAGCAACGCAGCAATGATGACAGAGACAACTCCAATAAAGAGATCTTTTGATGTGTGCCTGGTTTTGTAGGGCTTGTCCATAACGCACACTGCCGAGTGCATCAGCCCAGGCAGGGATGGTCATGCATGCGACATCACAGCATGGCCGCTCGGTGATGCGCATTGAGGAGCAGCGCAGCTATGATGACCGAAATGTCTCCAATGAAGAGATCTGTTGATGTGTGCCTGGTTTATAGGGCTTGTCCATAACGCACACTGCCGAGTGCATCAGCCCAGGCAGGGATGGTCATGCATGCGACGTCACAGCATGGCCGCTCGGTGATGCGCATTGAGGAGCAGCGCAGCAATGATGACAGAAAACTCTCTAATGAAGAATCTGTTGATGTGTGCCTGGTTTTGTAGGGCTTGTCCATAACGCACACTGCCGAGTGCATCAGCCCAGGCAGGGATGGTCATGCATGCGACGTCACAGCATGGCCGCTCGGTGATGCGCATTGAGGAGCAGCGCAGCTATGATGACCGAAAAATCTCCAATGAAGAGATCTGTTGATGTGTGCCTGGTTTTATAGGGCGTGTCCATAACGCACAATGCCGAGTGCATCAGCCCAGGCAGGGATGGTCATGTATGCGACGTTACAGCATGGCCGCTCGGTGATGCGCATTGAGGAGCAACGCAGCAATGATGACAGAGACAACTCCAATAAAGAGATCTTTTGATGTGCCTGGTTTTGTAGGGCTTGTCCATAACGCACACTGCCGAGTGCATCAGCCCAGGCGGGGATGGTCATGCATCCGACGTCACAGCATGGCCGCTCGGTGACGCGCAGAGAGGAGCAGCGCAGCTATGATGACCGAAAAATCTCCAATGAAGAGATCTGTTGATGTGCCTGGTTTTATAGGGCGTGTCCATAACGCACAATGCCGAGTGCATCAGCCCAGGCAGGGATGGTCATGTATGCGACGTTAGCATGGCCGCTCGGTGATGCGCATTGAGGAGCAACGCAGCAATGATGACAGAGACAACTCCAATAAAGAGATCTTTTGATGTGTGCCTGGTTTTGTAGGGCTTGTCCATAACGCACACTGTCGAGTGCATCAGCCCAGGCAGGGATGGTCATGCATGCGGCATCACAGCATGGCCGCTCGGTGATGCGCATTGAGGAGCAGCGCAGCTATGATGACCGAAATGTCTCTAATGAAGAGATCTGTTGATGTGTGCCTGGTTTTATAGGGCTTGTCCATAACGCACACTGCCGAGTGCATCAGCCCAGGCAGGGATGGTCATGCATGCGACGTTACAGCATGGCCGCTCGGTGATGCGCATTGAGGAGCAACGCAGCAATGATGACAGAGACAACTCCAATAAGAGATCTTTTGATGTGTGCCTGGTTTTGTAGGGCTTGTCCATAACGCACACTGCCGAGTGCATCAGCCCAGGCGGGGATGGTCATGCATCCCGACGTCACAGCATGGCCGCTCCGGTGACGCGCAGAGAGGAGCAGCGCAGCTATGATGACCGAAATGTCTCTAATGAAGAGATCTGTTGATGTGTGCCTGGTTTTATAGGGCTTGTCCATAACGCACACTGTCGAGTGCATCAGCCCAGGCGGGGATGGTCATGCATCCGACGTTACAGCATGGCCGCTCGGTGATGCGCATTGAGGAGCAACGGAGCAATGATAACAGAGACAACTCCAATAAAGAGATCTTTTGATGTGTGCCTGGTTTTGTAGGGCTTGTCCATAACGCACACTGCCGAGTGCATCAGCCCAGGCGGGGATGGTCATGCATCCGACGTCACAGCATGGCCGCTCGGTGACGCGCAGAGAGGAGCAGCGCAGCTATGGATGACCGAAATGTCTCTAATGAAGAGATCTGTTGATGTGTGCCTGGTTTTATAGGGCTTGTCCATAACGCACACTGTCGAGTGCATCAGCCCAGGCAGGGATGGTCATGCATGCGGCATCACAGCATGGCCGCTCGGTGATGCGCATTGAGGTGCAGCGCAGCTATCATGCCAGAAACATCTTCAATGGATTGCTTTGTTGGCTTCTGTCTGTTATCGCAGGGCTTGCCCATAACGCTCACTGCCGAGTGCATCAGCCCAGGCGGGGATGGTCATGCATGCGACATCACAGCATGGCCGCTCCGTGACGCGCAGAAAGGAGCAGCGCAGCTATCATGCCAGAAACATCTTCCATGGATTGCTGTGTTGGCTCCTGTCTGTTATCGCAGGGCTTGCCCATAACGCTCACTGCCGAGTGCATCAGCCCAGGCGGGGATGGTCATGCATGCGACGTTACAGCATGGCCGCTCGGTGACGCGCAGAGAGGAGCAGCGCAGCTATGATGACCCAAAAATCTCCAATGAAGAGATCTGTTGATGTGAGCCTGAGTTTGCAGGGCTTGTCCATAACACACACTGCCGAGTGCATCAGCCCAGGCGGGGATGGTCATGCATGCGACATCACAGCATGGCCGCTCGGTGATGCGCATTGAGGAGCAGCGCTGTAATGATGACCGAAATGTCTCTAATGAAGAGATCTGTTGATGTGTGCCTGGTTTTGTAGGGCTTGTCCATAACGCACACTGCCGAGTGCAGCAGCCCACGCGGGGATGGTCATGCATCCGACGTCACAGCATGGCCGCTCGGTGACGCGCAGAGAGGAGCAGCGCAGCTATGATGACCGAAAAATCTCCAATGAAGAGATCTGTTGATGTGTGCCTGGTTTTATAGGGCGTGTCCATAACGCACAATGCCGAGTGCATCAGCCCAGGCAGGGATGGTCATGTATGCGACGTTACAGCATGGCCGCTCGGTGATGCGCATTGAGGAGCAACGCAGCAATGATGACAGAGACAAATCCAATAAAGAGATCTTTTGATGTGTGCCTGGTTTTATAGGGCTTGTCCATAACGCACACTGTCGAGTGCATCAGACCAGGCAGGGATGGTCATGCATGCGGCATCACAGCATGGCCGCTCGGTGATGCGCATTGAGGAGCAGCGCAGCTATGATGACCGAAATTTCTCTAATGAAGAGATCTGTTTTTGTGTGCCTTGTTTTATAGGGCGTGTCCATAACGCACAATGCCGAGTGCATCAGCCCAGGCAGGGATGGTCATGTATGCGACGTTACAGCATGGCCGCTCGGTGATGCGCATTGAGGAGCAACGGAGCAATGATAACAGAGACAACTCCAATAAAGAGATCTTTTGATGTGTGCCTGGTTTTGTAGGGCTTGTCCATAACGCACACTGCCGAGTGCATCAGCCCAGGCGGGGATGGTCATGCATCCGACGTCACAGCATGGCCGCTCGGTGACGCGCAGAGAGGAGCAGCGCAGCTATGATGACCGAAATGTCTCTAATGAAGAGATCTGTTGATGTGTGCCTGGTTTTATAGGGCTTGTCCATAACGCACACTGTCGAGTGCATCAGCCCAGGCAGGGATGGTCATGCATGCGGCATCACAGCATGGCCGCTCGGTGATGCGCATTGAGGTGCAGCGCAGCTATCAAGCCAGAAACATCTTCAATGGATTGCTTTGTTGGCTCCTGTCTGTTATCGCAGGGCTTGCCCATAACGCTCACTGCCGAGTGCATCAGCCCAGGCGGGGATGGTCATGCATGCGACATCACAGCATGGCCGCTCCGTGACGCGCAGAAAGGAGCAGCGCAGCTATCATGCCAGAAACATCTTCCATGGATTGCTGTGTTGGCTCCTGTCTGTTATCGCAGGGCTTGCCCATAACGCTCACTGCCGAGTGCATCAGCCCAGGCGGGGATGGTCATGCATGCGACGTTACAGCATGGCCGCTCGGTGACGCGCAGAGAGGAGCAGCGCAGCTATGATGACCCAAAAATCTCCAATGAAGAGATCTGTTGATGTGAGCCTGAGTTTGCAGGGCTTGTCCATAACACACACTGCCGAGTGCATCAGCCCAGGCGGGGATGGTCATGCATGCGACATCACAGCATGGCCGCTCGGTGATGCGCATTGAGGAGCAGCGCTGTAATGATGACCGAAATGTCTCTAATGAAGAGATCTGTTGATGTGTGCCTGGTTTTATAGGGCTTGTCCATATCGCACCATGCGAGTGCATCAGCCCAGGCAGGGATGGTCATGCATGCGGCATCACAGCATGGCCGCTCGGTGATGCGCATTGAGGAGCAGCGCAGTTATGATGACAGAAACATCTTCAATGGAATGCTGTGTTGGCTCCTGTCTGTTATCGCAGGGCTTCCCCATAACGCTCACTGCCGAGTGCATCAGCCCAGGCGGGGATGGTCATGCATGCGACATCACAGCATGGCCGCTCCGTGACGCGCAGAAAGAAGCAGCACAGCTATGATGACCGAAATGTCTCTAACGAAGAGATCTGTTGATGTGTGCCTGGTTTTGTAGGGCTTCTTCAAAACGCACACTGCCGAGTGCATCAGCCCAGGCGGGGATGGTCATGCATGCGACATCACAGCATGGCCGCTCGGTGATGCGCATTGAGGAGCAGCGCAGCTATCATGACAGAAACATCTTCCATGGATTGCTGTGTTGGCTCCTGTCTGTTATCGCAGGGCTTGCCCATAACGCTCACTGCCGAGTGCATCAGCCCAGGCGGGGATGGTCATGCATGCGACATTACAGCATGGCCGCTCGGTGACGCGCAGAGAGGAGCAGCGCAGCTATGATGACCGAAATATCTCCAATGAAGAGATCTGTCGATGTGTGCCTGGTTTTGTAGCGCTTGTCCATAACACACACTGCCGAGTGCATCAGCCCAGGCGGGGATGGTCATGTATGCGACGTTACAGCATGGCCGCTCGGTGATGCGCATTGAGGAGCAACGCAGCTATGATGACAGAGACAACTCCAATGAAGAGATCTGTTGATGTGTGCCTGGTTCTGTAGGGCTTGTCCATATCGCACAATGCCGAGTGCATCAGCCCAGGCAGGGATGGTCATGTATGCGACGTTACAGCATGGCCGCTCGGTGATGCGCATTGAGGAGCAACGCAGCTATGATGACAGAGACAACTCCAATGAAGAGATCTATTGATGTGTGCCTGGTTTTATAGGGCTTGTCCATAACGCACACTGTCGAGTGCATCAGCCCAGGCAGGGATGGTCATGCATGCGGCATCACAGCATGGCCGCTCGGTGATGCGCATTGAGGAGCAGCGCAGCTATGATGACCGAAATGTCTCTAATGAAGAGATCTGTTGATGTGTGCCTGGTTTTATAGGGCGTGTCCATAACGCACAATGCCGAGTGCATCAGCCCAGGCAGGGATGGTCATGTATGCGACGTTACAGCATGGCCGCTCGTGATGCGCATTGAGGAGCAACGCAGCAATGATGACAGAGACAACTCCAATAAAGAGATCTTTTGATGTGTGCCTGGTTTTGTAGGGCTTGTCCATAACGCACACTGCCGAGTGCAGCAGCCCAGGCGGGGATGGTCATGCATCCGACGTCACAGCATGGCCGCTCGGTGACGCGCAGAGAGGAGCAGCGCAGCTATGATGACCGAAAAATCTCCAATGAAGAGATCTGTTGATGTGTGCCTGGTTTTATAGGGCGTGTCCATAACGCACAATGCCGAGTGCATCAGCCCAGGCAGGGATGGTCATGTATGCGACGTTACAGCATGGCCGCTCGGTGATGCGCATTGAGGAGCAACGCAGCAATGATGACAGAGACAACTCCAATAAAGAGATCTTTTGATGTGTGCCTGGTTTTGTAGGGCTTGTCCATAACGCACACTGCCGAGTGCATCAGCCCAGGCGGGGATGGTCATGCATCCGACGTCACAGCATGGCCGCTCGGTGACGCGCAGAGAGGAGCAGCGCAGCTATGATGACCGAAAAATCTCCAATAAAGAGATCTGTTGATGTGTGCCTGGTTTTATAGGGCGTGTCCATAACGCACAATGCCGAGTGCATCAGCCCAGGCAGGGATGGTCATGTATGCGACGTTACAGCATGGCCGCTCGGTGATGCGCATTGAGGAGCAACGCAGCAATGATGACAGAGACAACTCCAATAAAGAGATCTTTTGATGTGTGCCTGGTTTTGTAGGGCTTGTCCATAACGCACACTGCCGAGTGCATCAGCCCAGGCGGGGATGGTCATGCATCCGACGTCACAGCATGGCCGCTCGGTGACGCGCAGAGAGGAGCAGCGCAGCTATGATGACCGAAAAATCTCCAATGAAGAGATCTGTTGATGTGTGCCTGGTTTTATAGGGCGTGTCCATAACGCACAATGCCGAGTGCATCAGCCCAGGCAGGGATGGTCATGTATGCGACGTTACAGCATGGCCGCTCGGTGATGCGCATTGAGGAGCAACGCAGCAATGATGACAGAGACAACTCCAATAAAGAGATCTTTTGATGTGTGCCTGGTTTTGTAGGGCTTGTCCATAACGCACACTGTCGAGTGCATCAGCCCAGGCAGGGATGGTCATGCATGCGCATCACAGCATGGCCGCTCGGTGATGCGCATTGAGGAGCAGCGCAGCTATGATGACCGAAATGTCTCTAATGAAGAGATCTGTTGATGTGTGCTGGTTTTATAGGGCTTGTCCATAACGCACACTGTCGAGTGCATCAGACCAGGCAGGGATGGTCATGCATGCGGCATCACAGCATGGCCGCTCGGTGATGCGCATTGAGGAGCAGCGCAGCTATGATGACCGAAATGTCTCTAATGAAGAGATCTGTTGATGTGTGCCTGGTTTTATAGGGCTTGTCCATAACGCACACTGTCGAGTGCATCAGACCAGGCAGGGATGGTCATGCATGCGGCATCACAGCATGGCCGCTCGGTGATGCGCATTGAGGAGCAGCGCAGCTATGATGACCGAAATGTCTCTAATGAAGAGATCTGTTGATGTGTGCCTGGTTTTATAGGGCTTGTCCATAACGCACACTGTCGAGTGCATCAGACCAGGCAGGGATGGTCATGCATGCGGCATCACAGCATGGCCGCTCGGTGATGCGCATTGAGGAGCAGCGCAGCTATGATGACCGAAATGTCTCTAATGAAGAGATCTGTTGATGTGTGCCTGGTTTTATAGGGCGTGTCCATAACGCACAATGCCGAGTGCATCAGCCCAGGCAGGGATGGTCATGTATGCGACGTTACAGCATGGCCGCTCGGTGATGCGCATTGAGGAGCAACGCAGCAATGATGACAGAGACAACTCCAATAAAGAGATCTTTTGATGTGTGCCTGGTTTTGTAGGGCTTGTCCATAACGCACACTGCCGAGTGCATCAGCCCAGGCGGGGATGGTCATGCATCCGACGTCACAGCATGGCCGCTCGGTGACGCGCAGAGAGGAGCAGCGCAGCTATGATGACCGAAAAATCTCCAATAAAGAGATCTGTTGATGTGTGCCTGGTTTTATAGGGCGTGTCCATAACGCACAATGCCGAGTGCATCAGCCCAGGCAGGGATGGTCATGTATGCGACGTTACAGCATGGCCGCTCGGTGATGCGCATTGAGGAGCAACGCAGCAATGATGACAGAGACAACGCCAATAAAGAGATCTTTTGATGTGTGCCTGGTTTTGTAGGGCTTGTCCATAACGCACACTGCCGAGTGCAGCAGCCCAGGCGGGGATGGTCATGCATCCGACGTCACAGCATGGCCGCTCGGTGACGCGCAGAGAGGAGCAGCGCAGCTATGATGACCGAAAAATCTCCAATGAAGAGATCTGTTGATGTGTGCCTGGTTTTATAGGGCGTGTCCATAACGCACAATGCCGAGTGCATCAGCCCAGGCAGGGATGGTCATGTATGCGACGTTACAGCATGGCCGCTCGGTGATGCGCATTGAGGAGCAACGCAGCAATGATGACAGAGACAACTCCAATAAAGAGATCTTTTGATGTGTGCCTGGTTTTGTAGGGCTTGTCCATAACGCACACTGTCGAGTGCATCAGCCCAGGCAGGGATGGTCATGCATGCGGCATCACAGCATGGCCGCTCGGTGATGCGCATTGAGGAGCAGCGCAGCTATGATGACCGAAATGTCTCTAATGAAGAGATCTGTTGATGTGTGCCTGGTTTTATAGGGCTTGTCCATAACGCACACTGTCGAGTGCATCAGACCAGGCAGGGATGGTCATGCATGCGGCATCACAGCATGGCCGCTCGGTGATGCGCATTGAGGAGCAGCGCAGCTATGATGACCGAAATGTCTCTAATGAAGAGATCTGTTTTGTGTGCCTTGTTTTATAGGGCGTGTCCATAACGCACAATGCCGAGTGCATCAGCCCAGGCAGGGATGGTCATGTATGCGACGTTACAGCATGGCCGCTCGGTGATGCGCATTGAGGAGCAACGGAGCAATGATAACAGAGACAACTCCAATAAAGAGATCTTTTGATGTGTGCCTGGTTTTGTAGGGCTTGTCCATAACGCACACTGCCGAGTGCATCAGCCCAGGCGGGGATGGTCACGCATCCGACGTCACAGCATGGCCGCTCGGTGACGCGCAGAGAGGAGCAGCGCAGCTATGATGACCGAAATGTCTCTAATGAAGAGATCTGTTGATGTGTGCCTGGTTTTATAGGGCTTGTCCATAACGCACACTGTCGAGTGCATCAGCCCAGGCAGGGATGGTCATGCATGCGGCATCACAGCATGGCCGCTCGGTGATGCGCATTGAGGTGCAGCGCAGCTATCATGCCAGAAACATCTTCAATGGATTGCTTTGTTGGCTCCTGTCTGTTATCGCAGGGCTTGCCCATAACGCTCACTGCCGAGTGCATCAGCCCAGGCGGGGATGGTCATGCATGCGACATCACAGCATGGCCGCTCCGTGACGCGCAGAAAGGAGCAGCGCAGCTATCATGCCAGAAACATCTTCCATGGATTGCTGTGTTGGCTCCTGTCTGTTATCGCAGGGCTTGCCCATAACGCTCACTGCCGAGTGCATCAGCCCAGGCGGGGATGGTCATGCATGCGACGTTACAGCATGGCCGCTCGGTGACGCGCAGAGAGGAGCAGCGCAGCTATGATGACCCAAAAATCTCCAATGAAGAGATCTGTTGATGTGAGCCTGAGTTTGCAGGGCTTGTCCATAACACACACTGCCGAGTGCATCAGCCCAGGCGGGGATGGTCATGCATGCGACATCACAGCATGGCCGCTCGGTGATGCGCATTGAGGAGCAGCGCTGTAATGATGACCGAAATGTCTCTAATGAAGAGATCTGTTGATGTGTGCCTGGTTTTGTAGGGCTTGTCCATAACGCACACTGCCGAGTGCAGCAGCCCACGCGGGGATGGTCATGCATCCGACGTCACAGCATGGCCGCTCGGTGACGCGCAGAGAGGAGCAGCGCAGCTATGATGACCGAAAAATCTCCAATGAAGAGATCTGTTGATGTGTGCCTGGTTTTATAGGGCGTGTCCATAACGCACAATGCCGAGTGCATCAGCCCAGGCAGGGATGGTCATGTATGCGACGTTACAGCATGGCCGCTCGGTGATGCGCATTGAGGAGCAACGCAGCAATGATGACAGAGACAACTCCAATAAAGAGATCTTTTGATGTGTGCCTGGTTTTGTAGGGCTTGTCCATAACGCACACTGTCGAGTGCATCAGCCCAGGCAGGGATGGTCATGCATGCGGCATCACAGCATGGCCGCTCGGTGATGCGCATTGAGGAGCAGCGCAGCTATGATGACCGAAATGTCTCTAATGAAGAGATCTGTTGATGTGTGCCTGGTTTTATAGGGCTTGTCCATAACGCACACTGTCGAGTGCATCAGACCAGGCAGGGATGGTCATGCATGCGGCATCACAGCATGGCCGCTCGGTGATGCGCATTGAGGAGCAGCGCAGCTATGATGACCGAAATGTCTCTAATGAAGAGATCTGTTTTTGTGTGCCTTGTTTTATAGGGCGTGTCCATAACGCACAATGCCGAGTGCATCAGCCCAGGCAGGGATGGTCATGTATGCGACGTTACAGCATGGCCGCTCGGTGATGCGCATTGAGGAGCAACGGAGCAATGATAACAGAGACAACTCCAATAAAGAGATCTTTTGATGTGTGCCTGGTTTTGTAGGGCTTGTCCATAACGCACACTGCCGAGTGCATCAGCCCAGGCGGGGATGGTCATGCATCCGACGTCACAGCATGGCCGCTCGGTGACGCGCAGAGAGGAGCAGCGCAGCTATGATGACCGAAATGTCTCTAATGAAGAGATCTGTTGATGTGTGCCTGGTTTTATAGGGCTTGTCCATAACGCACACTGTCGAGTGCATCAGCCCAGGCAGGGATGGTCATGCATGCGGCATCACAGCATGGCCGCTCGGTGATGCGCATTGAGGTGCAGCGCAGCTATCATGCCAGAAACATCTTCAATGGATTGCTTTGTTGGCTCCTGTCTGTTATCGCAGGGCTTGTCCATAACGCACACTGTCGAGTGCATCAGACCAGGCAGGGATGGTCATGCATGCGGCATCACAGCATGGCCGCTCGGTGATGCGCATTGAGGAGCAGCGCAGCTATGATGACCGAAATGTCTCTAATGAAGAGATCTGTTTTTGTGTGCCTTGTTTTATAGGGCGTGTCCATAACGCACAATGCCGAGTGCATCAGCCCAGGCAGGGATGGTCATGTATGCGACGTTACAGCATGGCCGCTCGGTGATGCGCATTGAGGAGCAACGGAGCAATGATAACAGAGACAACTCCAATAAAGAGATCTTTTGATGTGTGCCTGGTTTTGTAGGGCTTGTCCATAACGCACACTGCCGAGTGCATCAGCCCAGGCGGGGATGGTCATGCATCCGACGTCACAGCATGGCCGCTCGGTGACGCGCAGAGAGGAGCAGCGCAGCTATGATGACCGAAATGTCTCTAATGAAGAGATCTGTTGATGTGTGCCTGGTTTTATAGGGCTTGTCCATAACGCACACTGTCGAGTGCATCAGCCCAGGCAGGGATGGTCATGCATGCGGCATCACAGCATGGCCGCTCGGTGATGCGCATTGAGGTGCAGCGCAGCTATCATGCCAGAAACATCTTCAATGGATTGCTTTGTTGGCTCCTGTCTGTTATCGCAGGGCTTGTCCATAACGCACACTGTCGAGTGCATCAGACCAGGCAGGGATGGTCATGCATGCGGCATCACAGCATGGCCGCTCGGTGATGCGCATTGAGGAGCAGCGCAGCTATGATGACCGAAATGTCTCTAATGAAGAGATCTGTTTTTGTGTGCCTTGTTTTATAGGGCGTGTCCATAACGCACAATGCCGAGTGCATCAGCCCAGGCAGGGATGGTCATGTATGCGACGTTACAGCATGGCCGCTCGGTGATGCGCATTGAGGAGCAACGGAGCAATGATAACAGAGACAACTCCAATAAAGAGATCTTTTGATGTGTGCCTGGTTTTGTAGGGCTTGTCCATAACGCACACTGCCGAGTGCATCAGCCCAGGCGGGGATGGTCATGCATCCGACGTCACAGCATGGCCGCTCGGTGACGCGCAGAGAGGAGCAGCGCAGCTATGATGACCGAAATGTCTCTAATGAAGAGATCTGTTGATGTGTGCCTGGTTTTATAGGGCTTGTCCATAACGCACACTGTCGAGTGCATCAGCCCAGGCAGGGATGGTCATGCATGCGGCATCACAGCATGGCCGCTCGGTGATGCGCATTGAGGTGCAGCGCAGCTATCATGCCAGAAACATCTTCAATGGATTGCTTTGTTGGCTCCTGTCTGTTATCGCAGGGCTTGTCCATAACGCACACTGTCGAGTGCATCAGACCAGGCAGGGATGGTCATGCATGCGGCATCACAGCATGGCCGCTCGGTGATGCGCATTGAGGAGCAGCGCAGCTATGATGACCGAAATTTCTCTAATGAAGAGATCTGTTTTTGTGTGCCTTGTTTTATAGGGCGTGTCCATAACGCACACTGCCGAGTGCATCAGCCCAGGCGGGGATGGTCATGCATCCGACGTCACAGCATGGCCGCTCGGTGACGCGCAGAGAGGAGCAGCGCAGCTATGATGACCGAAATGTCTCTAATGAAGAGATCTGTTGATGTGTGCCTGGTTTTATAGGGCTTGTCCATAACGCACACTGTCGAGTGCATCAGCCCAGGCAGGGATGGTCATGCATGCGGCATCACAGCATGGCCGCTCGGTGATGCGCATTGAGGTGCAGCGCAGCTATCATGCCAGAAACATCTTCAATGGATTGCTTTGTTGGCTCCTGTCTGTTATCGCAGGGCTTGCCCATAACGCTCACTGCCGAGTGCATCAGCCCAGGCGGGGATGGTCATGCATGCGACATCACAGCATGGCCGCTCCGTGACGCGCAGAAAGGAGCAGCGCAGCTATCATGCCAGAAACATCTTCCATGGATTGCTGTGTTGGCTCCTGTCTGTTATCGCAGGGCTTGCCCATAACGCTCACTGCCGAGTGCATCAGCCCAGGCGGGGATGGTCATGCATGCGACGTTACAGCATGGCCGCTCGGTGACGCGCAGAGAGGAGCAGCGCAGCTATGATGACCCAAAAATCTCCAATGAAGAGATCTGTTGATGTGAGCCTGAGTTTGCAGGGCTTGTCCATAACACACACTGCCGAGTGCATCAGCCCAGGCGGGGATGGTCATGCATGCGACATCACAGCATGGCCGCTCGGTGATGCGCATTGAGGAGCAGCGCTGTAATGATGACCGAAATGTCTCTAATGAAGAGATCTGTTGATGTGTGCCTGGTTTTATAGGGCTTGTCCATATCGCACCATGCCGAGTGCATCAGCCCAGGCAGGGATGGTCATGCATGCGGCATCACAGCATGGCCGCTCGGTGATGCGCATTGAGGAGCAGCGCAGTTATGATGACAGAAACATCTTCAATGGAATGCTGTGTTGGCTCCTGTCTGTTATCGCAGGGCTTCCCCATAACGCTCACTGCCGAGTGCATCAGCCCAGGCGGGGATGGTCATGCATGCGACATCACAGCATGGCCGCTCCGTGACGCGCAGAAAGAAGCAGCACAGCTATGATGACCGAAATGTCTCTAATGAAGAGATCTGTTGATGTGTGCCTGGTTTTGTAGGGCTTCTTCAAAACGCACACTGCCGAGTGCATCAGCCCAGGCGGGGATGGTCATGCATGCGACATCACAGCATGGCCGCTCGGTGATGCGCATTGAGGAGCAGCGCAGCTATCATGACAGAAACATCTTCCATGGATTGCTGTGTTGGCTCCTGTCTGTTATCGCAGGGCTTGCCCATAACGCTCACTGCCGAGTGCATCAGCCCAGGCGGGGATGGTCATGCATGCGACGTTACAGCATGGCCGCTCGGTGACGCGCAGAGAGGAGCAGCGCAGCTATGATGACCGAAATATCTCCAATGAAGAGATCTGTCGATGTGTGCCTGGTTTTGTAGGGCTTGTCCATAACACACACTGCCGAGTGCATCAGCCCAGGCGGGGATGGTCATGTATGCGACGTTACAGCATGGCCGCTCGGTGATGCGCATTGAGGAGCAACGCAGCTATGATGACAGAGACAACTCCAATGAAGAGATCTGTTGATGTGTGCCTGGTTCTGTAGGGCTTGTCCATATCGCACAATGCCGAGTGCATCAGCCCAGGCAGGGATGGTCATGTATGCGACGTTACAGCATGGCCGCTCGGTGATGCGCATTGAGGAGCAACGCAGCCATGATGACAGAGACAACTCCAATGAAGAGATCTATTGATGTGTGCCTGGTTTTATAGGGCTTGTCCATAACGCACACTGTCGAGTGCATCAGCCCAGGCAGGGATGGTCATGCATGCGGCATCACAGCATGGCCGCTCGGTGATGCGCATTGAGGAGCAGCGCAGCTATGATGACAGAAACATCTTCAATGGATTGCTGTGTTGGCTCCTGTCTGTTATCGCAGGGCTTCCCCATAACGCTCACTGCCGAGTGCATCAGCCCAGGCGGGGATGGTCATGCATGCGACATCACAGCATGGCCGCTCCGTGACGCGCAGAAAGAAGCAGCGCAGCTATGATGACCGAAATGTCTCTAATGAAGAGATCTGTTGATGTGTGCCTGGTTTTGTAGGGCTTGTTCAAAACGCACACTGCCGAGTGCATCAGCCCAGGCGGGGATGGTCATGCATGCGACGTTACAACATGGCCGCTCGGTGACGCGCAGAGAGGAGCAGCGCAGCTATGATGACCGAAAAATCTCCAATGAAGAGATCTGTTGATGTGAGCCTGAGTTTGCAGGGCTTGTCCATAACACACACTGCCGAGTGCATCAGCCCAGGCGGGGATGGTCATGCATGCGACATCACAGCATGGCCGCTCGGTGATGCGCATTGACGAGCAGCGCAGTA
Organism: Ulva mutabilis; assembly: GCA_900538255.1. Classification (NCBI taxonomy): domain Eukaryota; kingdom Viridiplantae; phylum Chlorophyta; class Ulvophyceae; order Ulvales; family Ulvaceae; genus Ulva; species Ulva mutabilis. The sequence continues at coordinate 57,911 of UNSF01000129.1, forward strand.
ATGATGACCGAAATGTCTCTAATGAAGAGATCTGTTGATGTGTGCCTGGTTTTATAGGGCTTGTCCATATCGCACCATGCCGAGTGCATCAGCCCAGGCAGGGATGGTCATGCATGCGGCATCACAGCATGGCCGCTCGGTGATGCGCATTGAGGAGCAGCGCTGTAATGATGACCGAAATGTCTCTAATGAAGAGATCTGTTGATGTGTGCCTGGTTTTATAGGGCTTGTCCATATCGCACCATGCCGAGTGCATCAGCCCAGGCAGGGATGGTCATGCATGCGGCATCACAGCATGGCCGCTCGGTGATGCGCATTGAGGAGCAGCGCAGTTATGATGACAGAAACATCTTCAATGGAATGCTGTGTTGGCTCCTGTCTGTTATCGCAGGGCTTCCCCATAACGCTCACTGCCGAGTGCATCAGCCCAGGCGGGGATGGTCATGCATGCGACATCACAGCATGGCCGCTCCGTGACGCGCAGAAAGAAGCAGCACAGCTATGATGACCGAAATTTCTCTAATGAAGAGATCTGTTGATGTGTGCCTGGTTTTGTAGGGCTTCTTCAAAACGCACACTGCCGAGTGCATCAGCCCAGGCGGGGATGGTCATGCATGCGACATCACAGCATGGCCGCTCGGTGATGCGCATTGAGGAGCAGCGCAGCTATCATGACAGAAACATCTTCCATGGATTGCTGTGTTGGCTCCTGTCTGTTATCGCAGGGCTTGCCCATAACGCTCACTGCCGAGTGCATCAGCCCAGGCGGGGATGGTCATGCATGCGACGTTACAGCATGGCCGCTCGGTGACGCGCAGAGAGGAGCAGCGCAGCTATGATGACCGAAATATCTCCAATGAAGAGATCTGTCGATGTGTGCCTGGTTTTGTAGGGCTTGTCCATAACACACACTGCCGAGTGCATCAGCCCAGGCGGGGATGGTCATGTATGCGACGTTACAGCATGGCCGCTCGGTGATGCGCATTGAGGAGCAACGCAGCTATGATGACAGAGACAACTCCAATGAAGAGATCTGTTGATGTGTGCCTGGTTCTGTAGGGCTTGTCCATATCGCACAATGCCGAGTGCATCAGCCCAGGCAGGGATGGTCATGTATGCGACGTTACAGCATGGCCGCTCGGTGATGCGCATTGAGGAGCAACGCAGCTATGATGACAGAGACAACTCCAATGAAGAGATCTATTGATGTGTGCCTGGTTTTATAGGGCTTGTCCATAACGCACACTGTCGAGTGCATCAGCCCAGGCAGGGATGGTCATGCATGCGGCATCACAGCATGGCCGCTCGGTGATGCGCATTGAGGAGCAGCGCAGTTATGATGACAGAAACATCTTCAATGGAATGCTGTGTTGGCTCCTGTCTGTTATCGCAGGGCTTCCCCATAACGCTCACTGCCGAGTGCATCAGCCCAGGCGGGGATGGTCATGCATGCGACATCACAGCATGGCCGCTCCGTGACGCGCAGAAAGAAGCAGCACAGCTATGATGACCGAAATTTCTCTAATGAAGAGATCTGTTGATGTGTGCCTGGTTTTGTAGGGCTTCTTCAAAACGCACACTGCCGAGTGCATCAGCCCAGGCGGGGATGGTCATGCATGCGACATCACAGCATGGCCGCTCGGTGATGCGCATTGAGGAGCAGCGCAGCTATCATGACAGAAACATCTTCCATGGATTGCTGTGTTGGCTCCTGTCTGTTATCGCAGGGCTTGCCCATAACGCTCACTGCCGAGTGCATCAGCCCAGGCGGGGATGGTCATGCATGCGACGTTACAGCATGGCCGCTCGGTGACGCGCAGAGAGGAGCAGCGCAGCTATGATGACCGAAATATCTCCAATGAAGAGATCTGTCGATGTGTGCCTGGTTTTGTAGGGCTTGTCCATAACACACACTGCCGAGTGCATCAGCCCAGGCGGGGATGGTCATGTATGCGACGTTACAGCATGGCCGCTCGGTGATGCGCATTGAGGAGCAACGCAGCTATGATGACAGAGACAACTCCAATGAAGAGATCTGTTGATGTGTGCCTGGTTCTGTAGGGCTTGTCCATATCGCACAATGCCGAGTGCATCAGCCCAGGCAGGGATGGTCATGTATGCGACGTTACAGCATGGCCGCTCGGTGATGCGCATTGAGGAGCAACGCAGCTATGATGACAGAGACAACTCCAATGAAGAGATCTATTGATGTGTGCCTGGTTTTATAGGGCTTGTCCATAACGCACACTGTCGAGTGCATCAGCCCAGGCAGGGATGGTCATGCATGCGGCATCACAGCATGGCCGCTCGGTGATGCGCATTGAGGAGCAGCGCAGCTATGATGACAGAAACATCTTCAATGGATTGCTGTGTTGGCTCCTGTCTGTTATCGCAGGGCTTCCCCATAACGCTCACTGCCGAGTGCATCAGCCCAGGCGGGGATGGTCATGCATGCGACATCACAGCATGGCCGCTCCGTGACGCGCAGAAAGAAGCAGCGCAGCTATGATGACCGAAATGTCTCTAATGAAGAGATCTGTTGATGTGTGCCTGGTTTTGTAGGGCTTGTTCAAAACGCACACTGCCGAGTGCATCAGCCCAGGCGGGGATGGTCATGCATGCGACGTTACAACATGGCCGCTCGGTGACGCGCAGAGAGGAGCAGCGCAGCTATGATGACCGAAAAATCTCCAATGAAGAGATCTGTTGATGTGAGCCTGAGTTTGCAGGGCTTGTCCATAACACACACTGCCGAGTGCATCAGCCCAGGCGGGGATGGTCATGCATGCGACATCACAGCATGGCCGCTCGGTGATGCGCATTGACGAGCAGCGCAGTAATGATGACCGAAATGTCTCTAATGAAGAGATCTGTTGATGTGTGCCTGGTTTTATAGGGCTTGTCCATATCGCACCATGCCGAGTGCATCAGCCCAGGCAGGGATGGTCATGTATGCGACGTTACAGCATGGCCGGTCGGTGATGCGCATTGAGGAGCAACGCAGCTATGATGACAGAGACAACTCCAATAAAGAGATCTATTGATGTGTGCCTGGTTTTGTAGGGCTTGTCCATAACGCACACTGTCGAGTGCATCAGCCCAGGCAGGGATGGTCATGCATGCGGCATCGGAGCATGGCCGCTCGGTGATGCGCATTGAGGAGCAGCGCAGCTATGATGACAGAAACATCTTCAATGGAATGCTGTGTTGGCTCCTGTCTGTTATCGCAGGGCTTCCCCATAACGCTCACTGCCGAGTGCATCAGCCCAGGCGGGGATTGTCATGCATGCGACATCACAGCATGGCCGCTCCGTGACGCGCAGAAAGAAGCAGCGCAGCTATGATGACCGAAATGTCTCTAATGAAGAGATCTGTTGATGTGTGCCTGGTTTTGTAGGGCTTGTTCAAAACGCACACTGCCGAGTGCATCAGCCCAGGCGGGGATGGTCATGCATGCGACATCACAGCATGGCCGCTCGGTGATGCGCATTGAGGAGCAGCGCAGCTATCATTACAGAAACATCTTCAATGGATTGCTGTGTTGGCTCCTGTCTGTTATCGCAGGGCTTGCCCATAACGCTCACTGCCGAGTGCATCAGCCCAGGCGGGGATGGTCATGCATGCGACGTTACAGCATGGCCGATCGGTGACGCGCAGAGGGGAGCAGCGCAGCTATGATGACCGAAAAATCTCCAATGAAGAGATCTGTTGATGTGAGCCTGATTTGGCAGGGCTTGTCCATAACACACACTGCCGAGTGCATCAGCCCAGGCGGGGATGGTCATGCATGCGACATCACAGCATGGCCGCTCGGTGATGCGCATTGAGGAGCAGCGCAGCTATCATGACAGAAATATCTTCAATGGATTGCTGTGTTGGCTCCTGTCTGTTATCGCAGGGCTTGCCCATACCGCTCACTGCCGAGTGCATCAGCCCAGGCGGGGATGGTCATGCATGCGACGTTACAGCATGGCCGCTCGGTGGCGCGCAGAGAGGAGCAGCGCAGCTATGATGACCGAAAAATTTCCAATGAAGAGATCTGTTGATGTGAGCCTGAATTTGCAGGGCTTGTCCATAACACACACTGCCGAGTGCATCAGCCCAGGCGGGGATGGTCATGCATGCGACATCACAGCATGGCCGCTCGGTGATGCGCATTGAGGAGCAGCGCAGCTATGATGACCGAAATGTCTCTAATGAAGAGATCTGTTGATGTGTGCCTGGTTTTATAGGGCTTGTCCATAACGCACACTGTCGAGTGCATCAGACCAGGCAGGGATGGTCATGCATGCGGCATCACAGCATGGCCGCTCGGTGATGCGCATTGAGGAGCAGCGCAGCTATGATGACCGAAATTTCTCTAATGAAGAGATCTGTTTTTGTGTGCCTTGTTTTATAGGGCGTGTCCATAACGCACAATGCCGAGTGCATCAGCCCAGGCAGGGATGGTCATGTATGCGACGTTACAGCATGGCCGCTCGGTGATGCGCATTGAGGAGCAACGGAGCAATGATAACAGAGACAACTCCAATAAAGAGATCTTTTGATGTGTGCCTGGTTTTATAGGGCTTGTCCATATCGCACAATGCCGAGTGCATCAGCCCAGGCAGGGATGGTCATGCATGCGACGTTACAGCATGGCCGCTCGGTGACGCGCAGAGAGGAGCAGCGCAGCTATGATGACACAAAAATCTCCAATGAAGAGATCTATTGATGTGTGCCTGGTTCTGAAGGGCTTGTCCATAACGCACACTGTCGAGTGCATCAGCCCAGGCAGGGATGGTCATGCATGCGGCATCACAGCATGGCCGCTCGGTGATGCGCATTGAGGAGAAGCGCAGCTATGATGACAGAAACATCTTCAATGGATTGCTGTGTTGGCTCCTTTCTGTTATCGCAGGGCTTCCCCATAACGCTCACTGCCGAGTGCATCAGCCCAGGCGGGGATGGTCATGCGTGCGACGTTACAGCATGGCCGCTCGGTGATGCGCATTGAGGAGCAGCGCAGCTATGATGACATAAACATCTCCAATGAAGTGCTGTGTTGGATTCTGCCTGTTATCACAGGGCTTATCCATAACGCTCACTGCCGAGTGCATCAGCCCAGGCGGGGATGGTCATGCATGAGACATCACAGCATGGCCGCTCGGTGACGCGCAGAGAGGAACGGCGCAGTTACGATGACAGAGACATCTCCAATGAAGAAATCTTTTGATGTGTGCCTGGTTTTGTAGGGCTTGTCCATTACGCACACTGTCGAGTGCATCAGCCCAGGCAGGGATGGTCATGCATGCGGCATCACAGCATGGCCGCTCGGTGATGCGCATTGAGGAGCAGCGCAGCTATGATGACAGAAACATCTTCAATGGATTGCTGTGTTGGCTCCTGTCTGTTATCGCAGGGCTTGCCCATAACGCTCACTGCCGAGTGCATCAGCCCAGGCGGGGATGGTCATGCATGCGACGTTACAGCATGGCCGCTCGGTGACGCGCAGAGAGGAGCAGCGCAGCTATGATGACAGAAACATCTTCAATGGATTGCTGTGTTGGCTCCTGTCTGTTATCGCAGGGCTTGCCCATAACGCTCACTGCCGAGTGCATCAGCCCAGGCAGGGATGGTCATGTATGCGACGTTACAGCAAGGCCGCTCGGTGACGCGCAAAAAGGAACAGCGCAGCTATGATGACCGAAATATCTCCAATGAAGAGATCTGTTGATGTGCGTCTGATTTTGCAGGGCTTGTCCATAACGCACACTGCCGAGAGCATCAGCCCAGGCAGGGATGGTCATGCATGCGGCATCACAGCATGGCCGCTCGGTGATGCGCATTGAGGAGCAGCGCAGCTATGAAGACAGAAACATCTTCAATGGATTGCTGTGTTGGCTCCTGTCTGTTATCGCAGGGCTTGCCCATAACGCTCACTGCCGAGTGCATCAGCCCAGGCGGGGATGGTCATGCATGCGACGTTACAGCATGGCCGCTCGGTGACGCGCAGAGGAGCAGCGCAGCTATGATGACAGAAACATCTTCAATGGATTGCTGTTTTCGCTCCTGTCTGTTATCGCAGGGCTTGCCCATAACGCTCACTGCCGAGTGCATCAGCCAAGGCAGGGATGGTCATGTATGCGACGTTACAGCAAGGCCGCTCGGTGACGCGCAAAAAGGAACGGCGCAGCTATGATGACCGAAATATCTCCAATGAAGAGATCTGTTGATGTGAGTCTGAATTTGCAGGGCTTGTCCATAACGCACACTGCCGAGTGCATCGGCCCAGGCGGGGATGGTCATGCATGCGACGTTACAGCATGGCCGCTCGGTGATGCGCATTGAGGAGCAGCTCAGCTATGATGACAGAAACATCTCCAATGAAGTGCTGTGTTGGATTCTGTCTGTTATCACAGGGCTTATCCATAACGCTCACTGCCGAGTGCATCAGCCCAGGCGGGGATGGTCATGCATGAGACATCACAGCATGGCCGCTCGGTGACGCGCAGAGAGGAACGGCGCAGCTACGATGACAGAGACTTCTTCAATGAAGAGATCTTTTGATGTGTGCCTGGTTTTGTAGGGCTTGTCCATTACGCACACTGTCGAGTGCATCAGCCCAGGCAGGGATGGTCATGCATGCGGCATCACAGCATGGCCGCTCGGTGATGCGCATTGAGGAGCAGCGCAGCTATGATGACAGAAACATCTTCAATGGATTGCTGTGTTGGCTCCTGTCTGTTATCGCAGGGCTTGCCCATAACGCTCACTGCCGAGCGCATCAGCCCAGGCGGGGATGGTCATGCATGCGACGTTACAGCATGGCCGCTCGGTGACGCGCAGAAAGGAACAGCGCAGGTATGATGACAGAAGTATTTTCAATGGATTGCTGTGTTGGCTCCTGTCTGTTATCGCAGGGCTTGCACATAACGCTCACTGCCGAGTGCATCAGCCCAGGCAGGGATGGTCATGTATGCGACGTTACAGCAAGGCCGCTCGGTGACGCGCAAAAAGGAACGGCGCAGCTATGATGACCAAAATATCTCCAATGAAGAGATCTGTTGATGTGAGTCTGATTTTGCAGGGCTTGTCCATAACGCACACTGCCGAGTGCATCAGCCCAGGCGGGGATGGTCATGCATGCGACGTTACAGCATGGCCGCTCGGTGATGCGCATTGAGGAGCAGCGCAGCTATGATGACAGAAACATCTTCAATGGATTGCTGTGTTGGCTCCTGTCTGTTATAGCAGGGCTTGCCCATAACGCTCACTGCCGAGTGCATCAGCCCAGGCGGGGATGGTCATGCATGCGGCATCACAGCATGGCCGCTCGGTGATGCGCATTGAGGAGCAGCGCAGCTATGATGACAGAAACATCTTCAATGGATTGCTGTGTTGGCTCCTGTCTGTTATCGCAGGGCTTGCCCATAACGCTCACTGCCGAGTGCATCAGCCCAGGCGGGGATGGTCATGCATGCGACGTTACAGCATGGCCGCTCGGTGACGCGCAGAGAGGAGCAGCGCAGCTATGATGACCGAAATATCTCCAATGAAGAGATCTGTTGATGTGAGCCTGATTTTGCAGGGCTTGTCCATAACGCACCCTGCCGAGTGCATCAGCCCAGGCAGGGATGGTCATGTATGCGACGTTAGAGCATGGCCGCTCGGTGATGCGCATTGAGGAGCAACGCAGCTATGATGACAGAAACATCTTCAATGGATTGCTGTGTTGGCTCCTGTCTGTTATCGCAGGGCTTGCCCATAACGCTCACTGCCGAGTGCATCAGCCCAGGCGGGGATGGTCATGCATGCGACGTTACAGCATGGCCGCTCGGTGACGCGCAGAGGAGCAGCGCAGCTATGATGACAGAAACATCTTCAATGGATTGCTGTTTTCGCTCCTGTCTGTTATCGCAGGGCTTGCCCATAACGCTCACTGCCGAGTGCATCAGCCCAGGCAGGGATGGTCATGTATGCGACGTTACAGCAAGGCCGCTCGGTGACGCGCAAAAAGGAACGGCGCAGCTATGATGACCGAAATATCTCCAATGAAGAGATCTGTTGATGTGAGTCTGATTTTGCAGGGCTTGTCCATAACGCACACTGCCGAGTGCATCAGCCCAGGCGGGGATGGTCAGGCATGCGACGTTACAGCATGGCCGCTCGGTGATGCGCATTGAGGAGCAGCTCAGCTATGATGACAGAAACATCTCCAATGAAGTGCTGTGTTGGATTCTGCCTGTTATCACAGGGCTTATCCATAACGCTCACTGCCGAGTGCATCAGCCCAGGCGGGGATGGTCATGCATGAGACATCACAGCATGGCCGCTCGGTGACGCGCAGAGAGGAACGGCGCAGCTACGATGACAGAGACATCTCCAATGAATAGATCTTTTGATGTGTAACCTGGTTTTGTAGGGCTTGTCCATTACGCACACTGTCGAGTGCATCAGCCCAGGCAGGGATGGTCATGCATGCGGCATCACAGCATGGCCGCTCGGTGATGCGCATTGAAGAGCAGCGCAGCTATGATGACAGAAGCATCTTCAATGGATTGCTGTGTTGGCTCCTGTCTGTTATCGCAGGGCTTGCCCATAACGCTCACTGCCGAGTGCATCAGCCCAGGCGGGGATGGTCATGCATGCGACGTTACAGCATGGCCGCTCGGTGACGCGCAGAGGAGCAGCGCAGCTATGATGACAGAAACATCTTCAATGGATTGCTGTTTTCGCTCCTGTCTGTTATCGCAGGGCTTGTCCATAACGCACACTGCCGAGTGCATCAGCCCAGGCAGGGATGGTCATGTATGCGACGTTAGAGCATGGCCGCTCGGTGATGCGCATTGAGGAGCAACGCAGCTATGATGACAGAGACAACTTCAATGGAGTGCTGTGTTGGCTTCTGTCTGTCATCACAGGGCTTTCACATAAAGCTCACTGCCGAGTGCATCAGCCCAGGCAGGGATGGTCATGCATGCGACATCACAGCATCGCCGCTCGGTGATGCGCATTGAGGAGCTGCGCAGCTATGATGTTAGAAACATCTTCAATGGAGTGCTATGTTGGCTTCTCTCTGTGATCACAGGGCTTGTCCATAACGCTCACTGCCGAGTGCATCAACCCAGGCGGGGATGGTCATGCATGCGACATCACAGCATGGCCGCTCGGTGACGCGCAGAGAGGAACGGCGCAGCTACGATGACAGAGACATCTTCAATGAAGAGATCTTTTGATGTGTGCCTGGTTTTGTAGGGCTTGTCCATTACGCACACTGTCGAGTGCATCAGCCCAGGCAGGGATGGTCATGCATGCGGCATCACAGCATGGCCGCTCGGTGATGCGCATTGAGGAGCGGCGCACCTATGGAATGCTGTGTTGGTTTCTGTCTGTTATCACAGGGCTTGTCCATAACGCACACTGCCGAGTGCATCAGCCCAGGCAGTGATGGTCATGCATTCAACATCACAGCATGGCTGCTCGGTGATGCACGGAGAGGAGCATCTGCTCCTGTCCTGCCTTTGTAATCACCCGTCCGCGTTTTGCCATGGCGCTACCTATCCCCAGTCTGATCTCATGCACGCGGTGGCGGGTGACATGGCTGCACATGCCGTTGCCGACTGTGCTTTTCCGACTACGGCTGGGTATGAAGGTGTTTTGACCGCGTGCACTGTTCTTTTCCTCCTTGATCCCGCGGCTGCCCTGCCTGCGTGTGTCGCCCAGTCCCCTCGTGGCCTCTGCTGTCGTTTGTGGCTTTCCTCGCCGGCAAGGCCTCGCGGGTTTCTGCCTTGTGCGCGTCTGCACACGTTGCTATGCCCCCTGTGTAGCTGCCGCGTTGGGCGCGGCTGCGTGCATGATCGTCTGAGTTGTGTGCGTTGCTAGAGCCTGCGCGTTCTTCCTCTGCTGCCTTATCTGATGTGAAACAGCGTGTTGACCGTTCTCCCGCCCCTGTCTGGAGGAGTGCTGTGGCCGATGCCCATTTGGGTTTGGCATGATGCCCGATTGGGTTTTTTTGTAAATATTTGGACACAACTTGTATTTAGGTGGATGGTGTGTGATGCAACTCTCAGGGAGCTGTGATGGCCCTCGAGGGGGGCCCAGGTGTTTTCAGGCTCCTTATCGGACGTTCCAAGAAAGGCAAGTATGGTACCTCCCCTGGCCAGGCCTGGCTTCATAGCGGGCCGTGCACGCCTTGGCGGCGTTGCATGCGTACACTCGCAGGTGTCCCCGTATACGGACGCACCATACATGCGCGCGAGTCGTTCGTCAAGATGTGCAAACGCTGGTTACCTATCGGTTGTAAATGCTGCAGTTCATATTCATACGCTGACTGACTTACGGCTTCTGTTATTTCCTACGCATTTGCGGACACATCCGACCACGTGTTGGTTGTGTTACACGGAGATGAACGCAATAGCCCGGCAGCGAGGGCAACAGAAGGAAAGTAGACGGCCTAAACCCCCCGAAGGTAGACACCAGCAAAAAGCAATCACTGTCCCAGGTGAAAAGCCACAACGAATCCTCACAGCCGACACAACCACACCCACGCACCCACACGCATGCGCACTCCCGCACCCCTCCACCACGGCACCCGCGCCACAACCGCACACAGCAACCACCACCATCGCACTGCTGCCCACCCCAACAAAACCAGCCACCACCGACCCCCCAACACCAGCACCTCCCCTCCATCCGGCCCCACTCGAGCACTCCATCACGGGCCCCCCGCACATGAGAGCCCGGGGGCTCACGCCCCCCACAGTGCAGGGCGTACCAGCCCTCCCCCTCCGGCTGCCCGGCAGGGGCCTGAGGGTGGGGCGAGAAGGGCACTGGCGGCGCCGCATCGCTCTCCCCGCGGCAGCTCACGGGAAGGCGGGGCGGGCCAGCTTGACCAGACGCGGGGCCGGCCTGCGCCCCTGCATCCGCGGCACCCGTTCAATCAAGGCGACCAGCGGCCGCCTATAGCACGTCCGACGGGACAGCGTGGCCAGGCACCACCGCCCGGCCCGCCAGCCGCATACGCAGCGGAGCCGCAGCGAGGACCTGGCGCGTCACACCACGGCACAGAGTGGTGGAGAGTTCGCACATGGCATTCTGCAAGAACGCTCGCCTGGACACGGCCCCCGAAGCCGCAGCAAAGTCAGCGATCTTTTTTGGGAAGGCGAACGCACCCGTGCCCACACGGCCAAATGTCTCATGCGACAGGGACACAAAGCGACACGCGGCAGTGCCGGAGCGGCTGTACTTGTCTCGCTTCCGGTCGTCCATCAGCTGGGCGGCAGCGCCTGGCGTGTTTGCCGCGGCGACGACCCAGGAGGGGGCCACCGGACAGGTCACGCACACATCGGCCACAACGGTATCGCAGGGCAACATCACAAGCAGATCACCCCGCTCCGCGTCGCGCTGCGAGCTGGGGGGTAGCAGCCGGGCGCAAGCCGCGGCCGCGCGGCCCCGGCGACCCTCGGGCAGGCATCGCGGCGGACCAGTGGCCACCGGGCCCACCTGTGGCAGGTGCTCACACCTCACCGTGCACTGGCCGGCCGGGGCGGCCGCCTTCACGGCCACGGCGGCGGCGGCGGCAGCAGCCGCGCTGAGCTCCCGCTCGCCAATGTGGCCGACGGCCGCCTCGCCGGGGACATCCACGTCCGTGGCGCCTGCCGTGTCGGCCGCGGCAGCCTTGACCTCGGATGAGGCAACAACGGCTGAGATGGCAGCAGCGACGAGTGCAGCCGCGGCGGCTGGTCCCTCTGAGGTGCCGTCCGCCGTGGCGGCATCGCCGAGCGGGGCAGCGTTGTCCGCCGGTCCGGAGGGGCGCAAGGGGGCAGGCGGGGAATGCGCTAGCGTCTGGGTGCCATATGGGGTTGAAGGCACGGCCGAGGCGCTGGGGGCCGGGGTGGGTGGAGTGAGCGCACCAGCGGGAGCACAGCTGGCAGGCTCACAGGAGGGGCCGGGCGGCTGCGCGGGCGGCCGCGCGCCCGGCACATCCGGGTACTGCGGGAGGCTCTTGATGTTGGGCTCAAGAGACGTGGAGATGCCCGCCCGCATGATGAAGCGGCGCCATGCCTGCGTGATCGCATCATGGCGGGCGACCACCGTGCGCCACACCGCATTGCACACGAGGGCATGCGAACCATCAGCAGGCGATGCCTGGCTGCACACGCAGTCGCCGTCCGCCTCGTGGCCGTGTTGGTTGTGTCGGTTCGTTTCGACTGTTCGCCTGAGACAGTTGCGCATGCTGCTTGTTCCTGCCTGCCTTCGGGGGTTGTTGGCCGTCTACTTGCCTGCTGTTGCCCTCGCTGCCGGGTTCTTGCTTTCATCTCTGTGTTACACACCCGACCACGTCCTTGGCGATGTGCTCAAACGATCATGACTCGTAGTATTTAGTGGTTTGCTGCACACAATCAACCCAATCGTTGAGCCAACCGATCGCCTACTACAGCTTGTTGAAATGGTGGCGAGAATATGATTCGTTCGGGAGCACAAAGAATTTCAGCACAAACAGTTTTTGTTTTGGTGCCGACGCTGTTGTTGTTGGATGCCCGGTCATTCTCGCATAGTTGTATGTTTTCATGGGCAGCACCGGCGTGTTGGCGGTACCTCATTGGATGGGGCTCATAGGCATGTGGATGTACTACACGGTGATTGATGCGCAAGTATCTGGGACGTATCTGGGACAAGCTCGTTGGAAAGGCCTTCCAGTTGAGCACATGGTAAGATATGGTCAGCGGCGGCAGTGTGTACATCGATGCTGCAATCAATCGGTGTACATTGAACACACAGGGTTGCATCCACTACCCTACGTTGAAACGCTGTACGGCGTTGTACACACAAGCCACAGCTGCTGGCTGTGAAGACAACCGATCTGAGGCACAGCGCATACTGGAGCTGCACCGCAGCGCAGCGTAGCCGAAACCAGCACAGCACGTGAACACGGACGCTGACAGGACCACCGCATGGCCCTGTGTACACCTCAGCCACACAGCAGTACTGCCACCATGCAACATGCCCTACCTTACCGGCGCCGGATTCGTAGACCAGCTTGTAACCAAACCATAATTCAACATGTACCCTCCGTCACGGCGCTCGTCCAATGCATGCGGCACATACGTACACGTCGCGGCGCGCCGTGCTATGTACGGACTGAGAGCCGCATGAAAGGGCAGCCTACTAATGATGCAGCTGCGCGTACTGGTGCTAGAGACACATCGCCCAGCTCGAGACACGGCGGAGGCAGGCTAGGTGTGCAACACCTGTATCGCGTGTGGGCTATCACATCCACCTCGCTACCGCTCAGGAGCTGTCTACCTCTAAACTTTTGCGCTGAATCAGAGTTTGCACTGACTGCTCTCTCCTCTGTACTACAGGCGGCACCGAAGCGCATACACTTGAGCCTGCACGACGCCTGAAAAATCAAACAATCAATTAAGGTGGGAGCACCAGAGAGGTGTGTGCTTGTGCACAGCATGACCGCTAGAGGCGCACAGCATGCCGGCCCGTCGCATCAGCACGCACCCTTTCGCTGCTTGGGGTCTAAGGTTGAGGGGTCTGAGATTGATCTGATTTCTGGGAACGGGGCAAATCGGTCGGCTCAACAGCGGGGCTCGCCTCTCGCGCTGACGCATCCGCCGCTAACTCGTCAGCGATGAAAGGCGACTGCCCCGGATCTGCCTGCACCGGCAGCGGCCCGCCTCCGCTCGCCGCCACTGCGGCCGGGCCGTCCGGGGCCGACTCCGACCTACCCAAGCTGAAGCTGAAACTCTTGTGATGCGGGATCGGATGCGCAGCCTGAGGCTGCGCCTGCTGCTGTGTGAACACCGCGCCACTGGACAGGCGCGTCATGTCGTTCGCGGCGACAACCACCTGCAGGTGCTCCATGCCGGACGAGTCCCCCTCCGCCGACACGTGCTCGCCGCTGCGCCGGACACGGGCCGGCATGGACGCCATCCGCCGTGAGCCTCGCTGCGAGTTCATTGCGGAGCGCATCGCCGGAGCGCTCTGCATGGGGTCCGGGGAGGGCGACGTGGTGCCGCCACCGTCGCCGCCGGCGACATTGCGGCGGCGAGGCTTGGAGCTGCCGTTTGCGAAATTACGCCACCGGAGCGCTGTCTCGGAGACCTCCTGCGGAACGTTGGCGGTGGAGTAGGAGCAGATGTCGCTGGCGTCCATCGGCACAGGGCGCTCGGACATCATCGGTTCGAGGCTGCCGCTCGTGGCGGCGGGGCTGGTGGGGGGGTCGCCGGAGAGGGGGGTGGATGGCACGGTGGTGGCGGTGTTGGTGCCGAGTAAGCCGCCGTGGGTGCCGGAGGGCGCGGACGAGAGGCCGGGGGGGCCGGGGAGAGGGGGGTGCGGGGTGGCTGGCTGGCGGGGGCGGGGCCGCTCATGGTTTCGGCTTGGATGGTTTCGGCGTGCGCCGTTGAGCCCTGCACACGGCCAGGTACTCTGTTTTAGCCTTCACAGGCATGTCACGCCCTTCGAGCTGACACACGCGGGTAATCATCGCGTGATCATGAACCATGAGCCAGGCCGCTGCTCCCTGATCATGATTCGCCGGTTGGGTATAGCGGTGTGGTGATCAGTGTATCCGGGGCAAGCATGTAGGGCCGGCACGCTAGGCGCGCGCAGGGGCACAGCACTGCGGCTGGAGGGAGGCACGCGCCTGTGTGACGGCAGGCCCAGAGGGGGGCATCTGCACTGTGTTGCCCGGGCCGGTGAGGTCGCCGACGTCGGTGAAGGCGAGCGGCCGCTTGCTGCGCGTCACCGCCAGCAGCCGCTCGTTCAGCTTGTACTGCATCTGCACAGCACAGCACGGCATGAGATCACAGGCCACGCAGCCGTTCCCATGTCCACCAATGCCTCCCTGTCGAAAATCAAACGGTACAGAGCACGCAGCACGCGGCGCACAGCACGAGATCACTAGAAAACGGGGGTTACGTATAGCGGTGCCGTGCGCTCTGGTTGCTGTCTGTCACACTTGAACCGTTGGAACCGCGACTGGAGATCAAGGTCTGGACTTGTTGCAGTGTGCGCACTCATGACTCAATGGTCGGGTCAGGGGCCGAAGTGCACTGCAGGTGAAGCAGGCAAGTGGCCCTTGCGTCAGCACATCTTCATGAGACCTTGCACACCCACTTGGGCGCTCCATCGACCCGACTGGTGCTTCAGACCCATAGGCAAGCAGCGACTAGCGGCATTCACGCTCACGGTACGCCTTGCTCGCGGTACGCCTTGATGAGCGACCATTGCAGTCAATGCCCTGCGCTGTGAGGGGGATAGTGAGGCGGACCTGTGGGAGGGGCAGCTCGTTGGGGTCGTAGTGGAAGGGGTCCTCGATGTCGCGCGCGACCTCGTTGAGCATGACGTGCGTGTGCGCCGCGATGAAGGTGACGACGGCGGCGACGTAGGGGTGGCGCGCAAACGCGACGACAATGATCGGCAGCGTCAGGCAGAACAGCAGCAGCACGATGTTGACGGCCTGCGCCCACGGAAAGGGGAACGGCGTCTCAGTCAGCTTCCTGCACAGCATGCAAAGTGTGCACAGCATGCACACAGCACCAGCGCGATGATTCCCTGCCAGCCACCATCAGCGGTGCGGGCCCACACGTGTTGAGGCCAAGCCACCGGGGAGGGAGCGGCTTTGTGGCCGGCAGCTACAAACGGCTTGATTCAAGATGCAGCGGGCATGCAGCCTCGCACATGCATTCGCAACACGTGCACCCTCAGAACCATGCTGTACTGCGGCCAGGGACACACTCGCAAGTCGCGATGGTGTAGATCACGTTGGTGCAGGTCACATCGACCTGGGTGCTTGACGCAGTGCACATGCACAAACCGCTGTCAACCGGCCACAAGGCACATCACACATGCATGTACGGAACAGCAGGCCATGGTATACCATGGTGTGGCAGGACGCTGCGGGGCAACAAGGCGGGATGGGCCATCCCGGATGGGGGCAGGGAGGGGAGGGGAGGGGGAGGGCGGGCGCACTTACACTGCTCGTACCCGAGCATGCCGTCAGAAAGGACCTGGTGGATGCGCGACTGGATGGGCGGCGCCGCCTTGACGCCGCCGTCGTGGATGCGTTCGATGAGGACCTGCTGCGCCCACGCCAGCACGGTGTGCACGCGCTCTGTCGGCGCCGGCGCGTATGTGCCTGCATGCATGAGCGTCACACTGTGATCGATCAAGGCTCCAGCCGCGGCGAGGGAAGAAAGCGCGGAAGAAACCAAACAATCACACGCAGCACGGGCGCCCGTCGCAGCAGCATGAGCCGCACTCACAAGGAACATGTTCAAACACAACCGGCAGCGCGGACACAAGCGCATGTGCGCCCTGCTCAGCTCCGGCAGGCTGCTGGCCCCAAACGTGGCTAGTGGCAACAGCAGTGAGCGTGCCAGTTGCCTGTGCAGGCATTAGATATGATGCCGCGCCGAACAAGGCGCCGCGCAACGTGCATCGTGTCTGCAACCCACTGCACAGGCCAGACACTGTGCATGGCATTGCGGCCTGCCGGGAGACAATGCAGGGAGACGGGGTGTGCTGTGCTGGGGTATCGCGGCGCTTGATATGGAACTCCGACCCATTGCGGTACTCGAGCATGGGGCCAAACGTGTGTGGCAGACGGCCGTGACGGAGGGGCGCGGGCTGATGCTCCTCCCATTGTCATAAATCACGTGTCATCACGATCACATCATATGATTAGTATGGCAGCACGGGGGGGGGGGGAGGGCACCGTCGCCGAGGATGATGCCATGGATTCCAACGTCGAGGTTGGGCACGGCCGGGCCGTTCTCGCCGCTCGTCGTGAAGGCTCCCAGCGCGATGCCCTCGGCCTGTGTGAACCCGCCGATCACGGGCAGCTTCATGGCGCAGTGGATGTGCTGCGCGTGCTCCGGGTCTGTGCCTGCATGCATGCCCAGTTGCGTCAGCAGGCGGACGTGTTGTGGAGCCGCCGTGTGTTACACAGTGATAGATCTAGGACTCAGCAGCGCCGAGGCAACAGACCAGGTAACAAGCAAACAGACAGCAAACAGACAGACCGGCCACCGCAAGCACCAAGGTCATGCGCCGCACGAGCAAATGCCAGAACGAACTATCGCAAGCGCGAAACCAGACACGCATACACCACGCAGTACCATGCAGGCCACGCGCACACCAAACACACAGCCAGCACTCGCCGGGCCCACAAGCGGTCGTCGGCGCGGCACTAGCAGTCTGCACGGGCGCGACAGCGCGCGCTACGGCGATGTCCGAGGCCGCGAGGCACCGGTCCCAGGAGCAATAGCCTCAGCCAGCCCGGCAGCCCGAGCGGTGTCCGGGGAGGGGCGCAGAGGAGAAACGGCGGACGTGCGCTGGGAGGAGGGAAGAGGGAGGGAGGGAAGAGGGAGGGATTGGGTGCGGGGGGGGGGGGGGGGGTGGGGGGGCTGCAGGGTGAAATGGGTGGAGGGGGGGGGCTCTCGGGGCGAGATGGGCGAGGGGGGGGGGGGGGGGGCGACGCAAGCCTATGCGCGATGGCCTGTCAGCGCCGGCAGGCCGTCTGTGGGGACAGGAAGCCGCCGTGTGCTGCAGCAACAATCGTGTGTGGCCATGTGGCGGCTTGCCAATGCCGGCATGCATAATACGGGACTCTGCGTGCACAACTCACACAACAGAACCCACCCACTGAGA
The DNA here is from genome assembly GCA_900538255.1 of Ulva mutabilis. Classification (NCBI taxonomy): domain Eukaryota; kingdom Viridiplantae; phylum Chlorophyta; class Ulvophyceae; order Ulvales; family Ulvaceae; genus Ulva; species Ulva mutabilis. Next base: position 75,557 of record UNSF01000129.1, read on the forward strand.
CAGTGCTGTGCACCACTCTTGCGATTGTGCGGTGCGACAGCATGTCTGGCACAGGTATAGCTGCATGAATCAAGATGTCAACACGGTGCACAAATATCATGCATGCCTCTGGAGCCCTGTCGAGTGGCATGCATGTGTTTTATACGGAGATCAACGCACGAGCCCGTCAGCGAGGGCAACAGCAAGCAAGCAGGCGACCAAGCCTCTGCACGCAGGCAGTAACGAGCGGAAACATGCACAGGCGCCCAAGCCACAGTGGCATGCATGCAGGAGGCCTCACGGAGGATGAAGTAGTCCTTCAGGCTGCGCATGCCGGCGAGCGCGTGAGCCTTCTCCGACTGCGGCTGCGTGTCCGTCGCCGGCGCGTGCAGCCGCGCGTGCGGCTTCCCCCCGGCGTTGCCGTCCGTCGTCGCGCCGCCGCGCTTACCGTCGGCGTGCGGCATGCCCGCGGCGCCGCCGCTGCTGCCGCTTGTGGGCGCCTCTTCGGGCATGCCATCGAGGCCGTCGAGGTCAGAGCTGCGAACGTTATACCGCGGCGCTTGCGCGAACGAGTCATGTGCCTGCGTGAGTATTTGTCTCCGCTTGTGTATGTGCACGGTGTTCACGGATTACCGTGCTCCCGGCAAATATATGAACCCACCATCTCTGATTTTTTTGGCTGTGCATTCCCACATACAGCCGCTTTGACGGGAATGTATCAGAGCAATTGTCCAGCACAAATGTCCGGTAACTTGCAAGCACAGGGTATGCAGATTTGAGGACTGCCGATGCAAGGCATGATGCATATGCACAAGCACAAGCAGCCTCCAGACTCACATCCACGGCCCCTTCAGTCACCTAGTGCTTGCGGCCTGCGCACATGCAGATCACCGCCGACGCGGCCATGCATGACGCGATCCGCGGCGAGGAGTGACTGCAGGCAGGCCCGGGAAGGCGGGGAGCAAGGGCGGGGGTGCGGCAGGGCAAAGACTGCTTCAGGTGCACCGCAGCTCAGCTACCACTACCAAAAAGTGAGAGATACGTTACAGAGGCATGCTCCGCAAGGTGGTAGAACAGACAGGACAGAAGTCATGGCAAAGCAACAACACATTCACCATGGAACCACCAAAAACGGTGTGACACTGCGGTGTGACACGGTGTGACAGTGCGGTCATGCAGGTGGTGCGGTGATTGATATCGTGACTAAGATCACACAGGTTACAGAGGTATGCTCAACCTACCTCAGGTTACACAGAGGTATACGCGTGTGACTAAGAGGGCGTGTTGGGGTGTTGACTCAACTGCATGTGGCTTGCATGACGATGCCTGTCCAGCAACAAACAAGCGTGGCCCACTCTTCACCATGCTCGCTGACGCATGGTCGGCATGTGTGTGGGCATGTGTGTGGGCATGTGTGTGGGTGGGCGCACCACCAGGTTCTCCATGTTGAAGTCCTCACGCAGCGTGGCCAGGGCGACCGCATGCATGAGGCTGATGAGGTGCACAAAGGTGTCGCGGAACCAGGCGTGCTGCTCGAGCTGCTCCGGGGTGGCGTTGGCTTTTGGCACAGCGGTCTTGTCAAACTGCAGCGCCATGACGACGGAGTCGGTGAGCTTGGACGTCATCTGCTGCAGCTGCGTGCGCCCCTCCCAGTATCGGCCGTAGCTCAGGTTGCTCCTGTATGCATGTTCTACTGCTGGTTGACTGTGGAGGTGCACTACAGTGCGTGACCGGAGAACAATCACTCGACGAAGTGACTGTAGTCTCTTCCCTGTTCTGACAAAAGGTAAAGAGCCAACACAGGGGAAAATCACAGCAGAGGGCAGCCATTGTTCAGGCCTCGGCCATGATGGTATATGCTGCAGCATCTTGCTGCAGGTAGGGAGGCGGAATGTGGGAATCTGCGCATCGGGGACAAGTGCCATCTGGCGTTGGTGACAATTGAGAAAGAATTGGCCAGGCAAGCAGCTCGGTGTGGTGCGTACGTCTGGATGCAGGCGTGGCTGAGCACAAGAGTATGCCGGTGAACGTACAACGGAACAGGCATCAGCTTGACATGACTGAGAGAAATAGGTGTTGCTCATAGCTGGGAGTCCTCGCCCGGCATGTGCCGATGACCGCTTAGTCAGGAGGTCTAACACACGGTGTTGATGAAGCTGGGACTTTCGCTGCTGTAAAACGGGCAAGCTGTGGGAAGCTCGTTGCCGTTAGTGGCGATGCTGTTAGTGGGGATGCCATTAGTGCCAGACAGCAGCTCACAGGGACATGGACGCATTCTTGGCGATGCCAGCACGGCCTACAGAGAGTGACGGCAGGCAGTCCCAGTAAGTACTCCCAGAATAACCGCAGCTTGCATCTCCGACGTTGCAGCACGTCCTGATTTGGTCGGTGACTGTGGGGACAAACACGAACTGCGGGTAACAACCTCCAATTCCATCCTGCCACAGGATGCGTGGCATGGGAACAAGCGGTGTACTGAAGCAATCTACTTACCTGTAACACGCATGGGATTTTTCCCGACTTGACGGAAACAATCGATGTCGAAAACAGCGCCGGCGACAACCCTCGGACTGTGCGTTGCGCCGTGAAAGTTCGGCACCATGCTGCCCAACCTCGAGCAAGTGCAGCACATGGCAGTCACTACGCGCTACGAGCGTTGTCCTACGTTTACATACGCAATTCAGATCCGCGCGAACGGATTCGGATTCACACACATCATTAGTCCTGGCCAACGCCGTCCCGCATCAGGACCAATCGAAGCCTACAGAGTGTTACTTAAGTAAGCTGGCCTGTATATGCGTACGTGTGACGGAAGCCAACGCATACAGCCGACAATGGTCGACCAGCTGGTCCACGTCTGGTGCACCAAGGTGGTCACCACAACGATGCGTCCTAGTCATACAGCCCTAAGCAGGCATAGGTTAAGACATTTACGGCAGATCAAAACGCATCAGGCGACGACAGCATCGGTGTGGCTGAAATTCCTTCAGTAGGTGCATTCTGATCAGCGAACGGGGTGCCAAGCGTCGCGTAGCATCGGCCAATTCCCAGACTAGGGCTGACGACTGGTCTGCACAACTTGAAGTCTGTCCTATATGTTCCATATCAACGACAAATAAATGATTCACTTCGCGGGGGTTTCGGCGCAATGGCAGGTCCCCATCACTAACTGCGACCTTGTGTGTTTGCGGACACACTGACGCAGGCGAGCCGAAACGTGGTACACGGCAACCAGAGCAACATCATACCTGAAGACAATCATGAAACCAGCTACAAACGCGAACGTTTGGAAGGGGTATGGATGCTTGAACAACTCCCATGTTGTCGAGGTCGGGAAGAAAGCGGCCAGAAGACCTGCAATCGCAGCGGAAGAGAGCGAGAATGGAAGAGCGCGAGGAAACGCGGACCCGTACATGCGGAAGAGAACATGCAGGCCCCAGTACTTCTTACTGTAGCGAATCATGGTTGTGTGATGCTGATCGAGGTACACAAGCTGGTCAAGCGCTCGGAAGTCCGGGTATCGCCGTTCAGAGGGTCGCAGTACTCCACGACCACGTCCAACAGGTGCAAATTGAGACGAATTAACAAGGTCAGGTAGAGCAGTTCGTCGTGTTGTTGCGTGCGGCCGTTCTGGAGAACAGTGGATCCATGGCAACTCTGTGGCTCTTGCGCCACTATGTGTTCGCGAGACATATGGTGCAAATATCACGAGAGATACAAGGCGTAGGTGCTGGCATGTGACAACTCGGTTAGTCCTACCGAAGCTATCTGTGATGACTCAGACGCCAGGCTTTACTACAATTTACACAAGCTGAGGCTCAAATTTTAGCGCATCGCGATGCATCGCTGTGTTCTAGGCTCGCGTGTTCTCTGTGGCGTATCCCATCCTCCCTGCACGCACTGCTTGCTCTGGCGTATCATAGTGCCGCATAGCCGGTGCGGGTACCCGTTCACTACAGTGCTGCACGCTTGCTTGCCTTCTTTGGCCACTGCACAGCAGCTGTATGTTTATCGTGTTTCCGATCCGAAGTCAATGCCAACTGACCGCAAAACTGGCGCCGATGCCGTCGCTGAAGCTAGCACAATAGTGCGTCAAACCATGCTATCATCATAACCTTTCACCTGGAAGAAACGTCCGTAGGAGTCATGGCAGCGTCGCTAGAGGCTGCGTTCTCACCTTGCCAACTGCTGAGGTGCGGTCGGTGTGGCCTCACCACTGCGCTCGACGTGATTGCATGCACACCCACAGGGCCCTCCCATCTAATATATATAGGTAGGTATATCTACGAGCGGTGTGTGCGTCCGATTGCTGGACATTATGACTTCTTACACACTGGCACAGGCTGCACAAACGCTCCCCGAAAACACGGCACTAGCTACCGTGTGTACGGCTTGCAAACACTGCAAGCATACACGGAGATGTAGTGTGAAGCTCCCGCTTGCAGCTCTCGCCAAGCCCCTCGGTCGACTCTTAGCCATTGCTGCCAGGCTGGTGCCAATCAACGACACGTACCTCATCCACATCGATGGCGTTCTCACCAGTGACGACTTCCTCAACCGCGTGACCAATGCTGTACACAGTGATCCCGCTGGCCCCCGACGTCGCAGTGCATGGCTCATACTGGGCCTACAGCCAATGAGAAGAGTGGTTTTGGACCGGGCGTGCTGTGTGCAAGGATACACTTAACTCACAATGTCAGCGAGCATGGTGATGCCAATTGGATGGGTGTCCACATCAACAGCGGCTGCACACCCATGCTGGAGGACGTCGGAACATGGACATCGGAACATGGACACTCGGCTGCACACCCATGCTGCACACCCATGCTCCCCCTCCACCCATTTCACCCTGCAGCCCCCCCCACCCCCCCCCCCCCCCGCACCCGACCCCTCCCTCTTCCCTCCCTCCCTCTTCCCTCCTCCCAGCGCACGTCCGCCGTTTCTCCTCTGCGCCCCTCCCGGACACCGCTCGGGCTGCCGGGCTGGCTGAGGCTATTGCTCCTGGGACCGGTGCCTCGCGGCCTCGGACATCGCCGTAGCGCGCGCTGTCGCGCCCGTGCAGACTGCTTGTGTCGCGCTGACGACCGCTTGTGAGCCCGGCGAGTGCTGGCTGTGTGTTTGGTGTGCGCGTGGCCTGCGTGGTACTGCGTGGTGTGTGCGTGTCTGCTTTCGCGCTGGCGTTAGTTCGTTCTGGCATTTGCTCGTGCGGCGCGTGGCCTTGGTGCTTGCGGTGGCCGGTCTGTCTGTTTGTTTGTTGCCTGGTCTGTTGCCTCGGCGCTGCTGAGTCCTAGATCTATCACTGTGTAACACACCCATGCTGCAGCTGCACGGACCGCAAGGCTGATAATGGAGCATCAGTGGACTGTGCACAGTATGAGCATGTGCAGATCAAATGCGGCTACATGCTGCGAGGTGACAATTTCTCTGCTCTGTAGAGACAATCGACGCTTTTGGCATCTGATGAGCATCCACAGCGCCTGTGCGACTGCTGAAACTTGACACAATACGTTGCAACGCGTAACGCGTTGCAACGCACCATTGGAACGACTCCATGCATTTGGCTACACCTCACACAACCTCATCTTCAGCTGTCCCTTCCGGTCAGCGTGCAAACTGTGAATGGTACCGTTTCCACTGTAGGTGTACCAGACACACCCACACCCGACCTGCTGTTGGGGGGTCCGGTGGTGGCCGGATTTGCTGGGGTGGGCGTTGGTACAGAGTGTGGCTGGTGGTTGCTGTGTGCGGCTGTGGCGTGGGTGCCGTGGTGGTGGGGTGCAGAAGTGCGCACGTGTGTGGATGCGTGGGTGTGGTTGTGTCGGCTGTGTCGGGTCGTTGTGGCTTTGCACCTGAGGCAGTGGCTGCTTGTTGCTGTGTTCTGCTTTCAAGGCCGGCTGCTTTCCTGCTGTTGCCCCCGCTGCCGGGCTGTTGCGTTCATCTCTGTGTAAAAACACACCCGCACCCGACCTGTAGGCATGCAACGAAAGCATTCCAAGGTGCGGCCCACTTGCAATGCACACTAGCAACCACCATTCCAGCAGCCAGGGCATGCCCACATCTAGCCACAAATCGCTCCGTTCCCAATGAGAACTTCGCATACAACCATCACGCCCACGTCACCTGTTTCTGTGACGTATCACATCTGTTTCTGCACAACACGTAGCCTGTTCGCTCCGCAACGGCATGTACACACAAGCGCCTAGCTACATCGACTCACCATTCCAGCTGACACACACACGGCATGCACAGCAAACCCTCTTGAGTTGGCCGCTGTGCAGTGCTGTGCTACGTGCTGTCCCGCCGCCGCACCAGCTCCTGCTGCACAGCACGAACAAAGTCCAGCAGGACCGGCCGCGCAGCGCAGGCGCGCTCCTCCGTGCCGCTGCCAAGCGCCCACAGCTCATCGTCCGTCTCCAAGGCCGCAGACGCGGTGCGGATGATGATAAATGTCTTGCCGGGGACCGCGGGGTCGCCGGCAGGAAGCAGGCCGTCCAGCGTGCTGGGCGTGGACACCTGGCGCACCACTTGGGAGGTGGCGTTGGGGCTCGTGCGGGCAAAGAGCACCCCCGTGTCCATGTCAGGGTTGGCTGCCGCAGCACGGAGCAGGACAGGGCCGTTCCTCTGCAGCGCCATCACGACCTGCATGCTGCGCGTGCTGAGCGTGCTCTGAGCGGACGCCTGAAGGCCATGCATGCAGCGCGTGAGCGAAGTGTGAATACTGAATTGAAAGGCTGATGGCGTGTGCTGGATGGGGGTTCTGGGGGAGAGTATTTCGCCCATGATCGTGCTTCAGGCTGAGCCCGAGCTTGTGTACTTTGCCCGAGTCACACGCAGCCAAGAACCGATTTCGTGGACAGCATCATTATGCTACTAAGCTCTTCAAGAGCATGTTGTGGTGTGGAAATGGTGGCGCTGTTCTATATGTTTCAACTTTCCGGATGGAATGTGAAGCCAGATTCCAGGCATGGTGCAGGTGGAGCCGATGTGGCTTGCTGACTTTGTTGAGGAGGAGTCTGCTGCAGAGGTCGAGGAGCATTAAGTAAGAGACACACATGCGCGATCTCCACGACGGCCCCGTCCGGCAGCGTCGATGCTCCTGGAATGTCCTTGCGGCTCTCACTGGCATACTCATACACAGTACTCGTGCCCCATGCAGATGGCAGACGCTTCCAGGGGAGGAACGATTCAGTGGGAGTTGATATCTGGCTGTTGGCCGCCTGCAGGATGCGCTCGGGGATGGGCTTAGTGGGAGTGAGGGACCGCTGGACGGCCTGGACGAAGACGTGGATCAGCTCGTCGTCGGACGCAGCCTCCTCTCGCCCCAGAAGGTCTGCTGCAGCTGTGACATCCTCATCCAGGAAGGCGCGACTGGCAAACTTGGCGTCCAAGAACGTCCGGCGTGGACAGTAGGACGCGACGGTGTCGGATATCAGCGGCAAGAACCAGCCGAAGCGCTCGCTGTGGAAGCGCGTCACAGGGAAGAACCAGCGCGCCCAGAATGGCAGGTCAGCGAGTTTCCTGGTGTTACACGGAGATGAACGAAATAGCCCGGCAGCGAGGGCAACAGAAGGAAAGTAGACGGCCAAAACCCCCCGAAAGCAGACACCAGCATAAAGCAATCACTGTCCCAGGTGAAAAGCCACAACGAACCGACACAGCCGACACAACCACACCCACGCACCCACACGCATGCGCACTCCCGCACCCCTCCACCACAGCACCCGCGCCACAACCGCACACAGCAACCACCACCACCGCACTACTGCCCACCCCAGCAAAACAAGCCACCACCGACCCCCCAACAGCAGCACCCCCACTCCATCCGGCCCCACTGGAGCATTCCATCACGGGCCCCCCCGCACATGAGAGCCCGGGGGCTCACGCCCCCCACAGTGCAAGGCGTACCATTCCTCCCCCTCCGGCCGCCCGGCAGGGGCCTGAGGGTGGGGCGCGAAGGGCACTGGCGGCGCCGCCTCACTCCCCCCACGGCGGCTCTCGGGAAGGCAGGGCGGGCGCCGGCATGTGCGGTGTGAGCATATGCATGACGCGGCGGGTGCCCGATGCCATTGCAGGGCATGCCAGTTGGAACACCATATGCATACGCCGTGAGTCATAGCGGCCGTTGCCACCCGCCCTCCCGGAAAATCTGATCGAAGATACGCGGCGCAGACAGCCGCGCAATGCGTACGAGTGTTACACGGAGATGAACGCAATGCGTACGAGTGACAGCAGCCTTCGCGAGCGCGCGCTCGAGCGTCGGACACGGTGGCCACCGGTTGGAACCTCGTCAAACCTGCCAGCTAGTCTGTATGTATGCTTGCGGCGCGATCATCAACGCACATTTGTGCTGCTGTGGCTAGCGAGATGCGTATGCTATCTCAAATACATATGCATACCTATAGGGCCAGTTCTAGATCTGGTATGCCTAGGGACTCGGAGCTAGCGCACTCATGATCAGGCTGGCAGTGGAATGGAAGACGCGCACACCAAATTCGCAGACGTTGAGTGTGCGAGCTGCCGGTTGTGTTTCCTTGTGGGCAAACTTTCTTCGGGGCGGTAATACAGTTGGGGACGGGACCCCCAACCGCCGGACCAGCAGCGGCAGAGCCGCCTCCGGGGCGGCGTTCGGGTTTCATGCGTGCGTTCGGGCCGTGCGTGCATGCATGCTTGCGGTTTATGCGTGCATGCGGGTCATGCTGATGTGTTGTCGACAGGTGATGGTGCTGCTTGTGGGTGTTGGTTGTGCTTTGTGATCTCTTCCCTCGGTGCTGCTGGGGTCTTGATCTATCACAGTGCAACACATCCGCGGCCGGATGAGTTCCGTAGAGCTCGCGAGGAGATATCCGTATCGCGAAGAGAGACAAGGGCAACTTGCCTTGTGCTCTGTGAGTCTCAGCAGTGTGGCTTAAGGCAGCTCAAGATGTGCTGAATGACAGTTAATGTTGTACCCAGAGGTCAACTGGTCGCAGAGATTCGAATACTAGACTCAGTGCCACTAAGGTTGTGCTCTGTCTCCACAAGGGTGTTACATCGTGACAGACCAAGACCTCAGCAGCGCCGAGGGAACGAGGCAGGGAACAAAACAAATCAACCATGAGCAACACTGCCTCCGCGTGTGTGTGTTACACAGTGATAGATCTAGGACCCAGCAGCGCCGAGGCAACAGACCAGGCAATGTGTGGATGGTGTCAAGAAGGAACCCAACTCGACGCGTGCGTTGCGTGTGTGTGGAATGCATGGTATGATGCTTATGTGTGCGCTGCCGTGTCTGTCGGCCATGCGTGTGGATCCCGTACGTGTGCGGCGGCTGTGCTGCTTGTGGTTGCTTGCTGTTTTGGTTATCGTTGTCCCTCCTGTGTTCCTCGGTGCTGCTGCGGCCTGGATCTATCACAGTGCAACACAACGGCAACACGCAGCGTCCGCTCTGCGCATGGCACTGCACCAGCCCGGACATCAATCGCGATGGCCGAATATCTACCTATTACAGTAGTCAACATAACAACCCTGGCTTCTACCCATGTATGCTGCGCTACGCAACTGATCTAGGAAAGCGGCACTATATGCCCTCCTCTGCGGTATGCAGCGCGCACGCATGCGCCGCCACTGCACCACCCCTGCACGCATGAATATGCGTTACACTTCATCATCAACTGCACACACCACGGCCTCAGACGGCCTGACAAGCAGCCCCCCCGCATCTAGCATCCACCAGCACCGCCCTCCGCGCTCCAAGCTCATTGTTCCAATGGGATGCCACGCGCACACTTGCACGCACACTTGCAGCGCACACGCATGCCCCATGCCTCACATCACAGAAACCTCTAGACCGGGTACCGCCGCCGCCACGGTAGCACTACTGCCACTCCATCTCTCGCCTCGTCTGGCACACCATGGCAACATATGCATGTACTGCATGCGTTGGTTGCATCAATGCGCGCTACCTACCGCCAAGTCGATAGACGTCAAAACCTCCAACACTCCACATAGTTCGCTGCTACATCACGCTGTGTGCTATCCTCTTGCAGCGTCTTATACCAGGCAATCGCACAACAAGGGCCGCCTGTCGCCTGTGACGCATGCATGTACCCGATGCACGCATGCATGCAGGGGTGCCTTCCTACTCCAGGCGTACCACTGGCAGTGGCGCTTGCCAGCATCCCTCTCCCTGCTCCAACCATACTGCCCCCAGCACGAAAAGATGTCCTCCGCCCCTCCCGGTCCAACCCACACAGAACGCAGCGTGCAACAGAGTGCGCTTGAAAAAGCCTGCTTTGTCATCGTCACAGCTGCATGGACCTGTGTCAGCACCCTCCCTCCTACACTGCAATGCAGCCCTAACTGCTCATTCCCACCCCGAGAGGGTAGCCCCGAGACGGTCCCCCCGAGATGGTAACCCCTCGTCTCAACCCCGCACCCTGTGGATGCAGGCGGTGCGCTGCTGGCGCTTGACGCCTTAACCCCCCTGTAATGTTTCCTGTAATGCTTCTACAGATGTACAAAACCCTCCGCAAACAGATAAGGCACAACAAACACACGATCGCACGTCCAGAAAACACACAGACACTCCACCAAGAGAGTGGCAGCGCACAACACACAGCACATGCCTGCTGCGACCTGGTGGCCAGCCCAAAACGGAAAAGAAAACCAAGCCACAATCCAAACACACCAGTACAGACACCTTCACTGACATGGCCTGTTGCACCTCGCGCCGGCAAACACATCACGCCGTGCTGCAGCATGCGCAGCGCGCCGAGTGCTCCCACAGCGCCAACTCCCCGACAGGCCAACAATCTACCGAGGCCCCATAGCAGCCGCGGGACCAGAACTCCACCGCAATCGCAAACACGCAAATAGTCACAACAATATGAACAGCAACTGACTGCTGGCAAGACAGCCGGCGCTCAAGCGGCTAATAGGGGTCATGGTCGGCCCAACTGGAGTCGACAAACCGACATGAACGGCCCCCATCGATGAGGCAGCTGGATGCCACACCGTGGCACGCCCACAGCCAGGCCAGATGCGACGGGCATAGCCTGAGGCAGCTCCCTGGCAGTGCCTGCCACAATCGACTGAGTGTGCGTCCTAAAGAACATAGCACAGCAAGGGCAACCCACTTGCCTCGCGATCCGCGGCCTTGCAGGTGCACACCCAACACCCCACAAACATCTATACTGCAGCAAATCGCGGTGCGCTCAATGCCGCTTGACTCCTACCGAGCACGGTATAACTGCTGATGTTTCCAAAGCAGCGTCAGTTGGCTCAGCCCGTCCACAAACCGGATCGAGAACACGATGGGACACAGCACAGCACAGCATGCGGCCCGGTGCGGCCACACCGCTGGCGCGCACCGCGCGCCTAGTAGCGGGATTGTTTCCAGCCGCCCTGCTCGCGCGCAGCGTGGATCGCAGCATACTGCGCTGCCTTCTCCTCTGACGGCCCTCCCTTGTGTGTGCGCGACGTGCTGCCTGCTGAGCGGTTGCCCTGCACGCTGACCGGCTGCACGTCGGCCTTCAGCAGCTGCGCCGCGCTGCCGGGCAGCGGCGGGTTGCTGCCGGAGGGCGCCGGCGCTGCACGCTGTGCGCGCTCCAGTGGGCCGTTGCGCGGCGCGGCGCCCATCGAGTGGAGGCCGCTATGTGAGCTCACCTGCTGCAGCTTTGTGACGCCGAAGCTGATGCTCTTAGAGCCGTTAATTACGTCAGCGCTGTCGAGGTCCTTGGCGGCGGCGGCCGCCGCGGCGGCCGGCGGCGGCGGCGGCGGCGCGTCGGCGCTGACCTGCGGGGACAGCGCGATCGTGGCGGCGGCGGGCCGCACGCCGCGCTGTGAGATTGAGGCGAGCGGCCGGGAGTTGTCCATCGACTGTCGGCCGTCGGCCGTGCAGATAGACTCGGTGTGCTGCACCGGCGGGGCGCCGACCCAGCCGGCGGTGTATGTGCTGCTGCCGCCGACGGAGCCACAGTAGCTGGCGTTGCTCATGGAGTTGCGGTGCAGGCCGTGGCCGCCCCGGCGCGACGGGATCGAACCCTGGCTCGGCGAGCCGACGTGATGCATGCCAGCCGCGTGCGAGCGCCACCGCATCGCCTGGTGCGATAACGCAATAGGCACCGCGTTTGCGGTGGAGTACTCCCGCAGGTCGCCAGCGTCCGACGGCGTGGGACGCTCCGAGCGCTGCGAGCGCTGGCTGCTGGGCTGCGGGAGAGGAACGGTCATGCCGTCGGCGGTGGACATCATGTAGGCGCTGGAGGCTTGGGGGGGGCTGCGGGAGCGGGCCATGAAGTTGGGTCCGTTGTGTATGGAGGCGCTGTTCCGGGAAGGGGGGTGCGTAGCGGGGGTGGCCGAAGCCGGGTCGTCCTTGCCAGACACGGCTTGCGAGCCGGTGGCGGCGGCGATGCGGTCCTTGTGGTCGACGGATGCGCGACCGCCGCCGCCCTCGCCGCCAGTGTCGAATGCAGCGTTGTTGACCATCTGCTCTGGTGACAGCTGCAACACAGCAAACACGTCACATGTGGTCGTGATCGGGCAGAGGCAAACATGTTGAGTATGGCTGTGTTTGAATGCTTCGGAATGTGGACACTCTCGCAACGCCTGCAGGGCAGCAGACGGCCGCAGCGAATGGGCCACTGACAGTGCATTCACTAAATGGGCCACTGACAGTGCATTTACCAAATGGGCCACTGACAGTGCATTCACTAAATGGGCCACTGACAGTGCATTTACCAAATGGGCCACTGACAGTGCATTCACTAAATGGGCCACTGACAGTGCATTCACTAAACCACATGCAGAATAGACACAATGCAACAGATGCGGCTCAGCCTGCTCTGTAGCAGGGCAGCCTGGCAACATGGGCCGCGGGTGGGAAGCATGATTGAGGGAAGGCACACCTGGGCTTCGGACTGGGTGCCTTCGAGCATGTGTACGGTGTGGCCAGGGCCGGTGAGGTCCCCGACGTCGGTGAAGGCGATCGGCCGCCGCGAGTGGTGCACGGCCAGCAGCCGCTCGTTCAGCTTGTACTGCATCTGCACAGCACAGCGCATTGGCGACACACAACCCGGGCAAGATGCGACACACACTAGCTTCAGCACGCACGAACTTCAGCATGCTGAGAAGTACGGGTGTCGTTTTCAGAGAAATACTGCTGAGTGATGTCCACAGTTCGTTTGTCCCCTGCCATGACCCACTGGCCATCGGTCATGAGGGACGCGCCCGAGCGATGAATAATCGTGTCCAGCCGGGGTCACTGAGGTGGAGTCAGTGATGCTCAAACGCCTGTGTTGATGAAGTCTGGTCTGACAGCAGAACAGAGTGTGACAACAGTGCATGATAACATGGTGGGGGCGGAGGTGGACGACAGGGTGGAGGAGGAGGAGGTGGAGGAGGGTAGGTGTGCAAGGGGCAGTCAGACGGAATCGAGGCCGGACAGTGGCGTGGCTGCAAAAGACAGGCTCGTCGTGCGGACCGTTGCAAACGTGACTCCAGCACAGTTGGTGCGCGGCGGTCGGAACGTGTTCCGCAACCGAAACGCCCAGGCTCCACCCCCTGGCGGTGGCAGCTGCCATGCGCGGCAGCAGCAATACCACCGACGCCGGGCGTCGTAGCAGCGCAGCCGTGGGGCAGGGCGGACCTGCGGGAGGGGCAGCTCGTTGGGGTCATAGAGGAAGGGGTCCTCGATGTCGCGCGCGACCTCGTTGAGCATGACGTGCGTCACGACGGCCATGAAGGTGAGAACGGTGGCGACATAGACGTGAGAGGTGAAGCCGACGACAGCGATCGGCGCTGCAAACACAAACACGAGCAGCGTGATGTTGATCGCCTGCGCCCATGGGAACGGGAACGGCGTGTCCGCCAACTTCCTGCACAGCACACATCACAGCTTGACCGGTGCCGGTCGCGCTTTGCAGAGGAGTGCGAGCGTGCTTAGTGACACGGCGGTAAATCATGCACACCACGGCCAGCAGCACGTACCTGTGCAGATAATACGCGGCTATGTCGGGATGCTGTGTGCCAAAGGCATTCGCAGTGGAATGACGGGATGCACGGAGGATCAGCACTGACACATCATGTGTCAGTAGTGTCAATGTGTGTGTAGCGGGTGAGATGCGGGGGGCCAGGCGCAGGGGGTGGGGGAAGGCGCACTGGCACTGCTCGAAGGCGACGAGGGCATCTGCGAGGGAGTGGTGGATGCGGGACTGCACAGGTGGCGATGCGCGCACACCGCCAGCGTGGATGCGCTCGATCAGGGTCTGGTGGATCCAAGAGGCGACGGTGTGCACGCGCTCCGTGGGTGCGGGAGCGTACGTGCCTGTACACACATGTACAGCGGAGTCTGGATTGCGCAACTGCGATTGCAATTGTAGTATTGTGAGTGGCGCCAGGTGTACAGTACACAGTGTAGGTTTGGTCTGATCCAGTTGACACGGAGGCGATTCGCCGAATGCATGGCTTCGATGCACGCAGAGGGCAGGGTGGGAAGCCGTTGGCCTGCTGGAAGGCTCTCGCAATGACGGCAGTGACTGCGCAAGGGATGGGGCGGATTTCGGGTGGAGGGCGCTCTGAGCAGCTACAGCGGCCGCTTCCGCTGGAGATATTACATGTCAGCGGAGGGAGCTGTAAGCAGCTGCTAGCGCAAGTTTCTCAGCAGCGAGCCTGGTCTGGTCTCAACCACACGCTTGTCTGCAGAACGCGAGCGCTGCCAACAGGTGGCAGTGCACTTGGCCACTTGGGGGGGGCGGAGGGGGGGGGGGGGGGGGGGGCGGCGCGCACCGTTGTCGAGCATAACACCGTGAATGCCGAGGTTGAGGTCGGGAACCGCGGTGCACGTGTCGCCGCTGGTGATGAAGGCGCCCAGCGCGACGCCCTCGGCCTGCGTGAGGCCGCCAATGATGGGCAGCTTCATGGTGCGGTAGATGTGCTGCGAGTGCTCCGCGCTCGTCCCTGCATGAAGCGCATGCATCAGCCACACACGGCACCCCCAGCTAGCTCGCCAACAACTCCAGCAGCCAAACGGACATTCCTTCACGTTCGCAAAGCACGAGGGCATGCGTTCGCGCAGCACGAAGCGCAGCGGATCATGCATGGACCACGGACGCTGCAAATGCATGCATTTGCACGCTAGCGGCAAGGCGACACGGCTCAGCAGGAATGCGGGGAGACGCACGAAGCACAAAGTAGTCGAAAATGCTCTTGGTTCCGGCCCAGTGGCGGGAGTGCTTTGATGACTTGGCCGGCCGTGGCAGTTGCTCATTCGTGTTATAGCCGTACTTTGCAGCGTGGTCCAGGTCGCTGTAGCCACCCTTGGTCTTGCCGTTGGCGCCGTCGAACTGCGCGCCTGCTGCGGCTTTTGTCGGGCTACCCCGTGCCCCAGTGATGAGCTGCGCGCTGTCCTCTGAGTCGCGCGAGTCCACCTCGATCTTGGTCAGCATGTGGATGTTGTCCGGAGGGGCGCGTGCAAGGGAATCGTGCACCTGTGGCCACACACGTACATCAGCAACACACACTGTTGAGGGCCGGGCAAGGAAAAGGGCGCAGGCTCCATCTACCCAGCCTGTAGTGTGTCACCCGTCCGACAACGAAGCATGTAATTGGGCCCAACAAGGCAGCCACACCGCACCCACAGCCACCAGCTCAGACGCACAGAGGACAGAGATCCACGCATCGCCCCCGTCACAAGCATATGATGGCTTTGCTGTATTGCAGTACATACAGCAGCCTACAATTTATCACCTCAATGCTAAGCTTGAGCTCGAGCACGCGCACTGCTGCTTACATGAAGACACATTGGCTACCTCAACCAGAGGCTCGGAGGAGGAGTGCGGTGCGGGAGCGCACCACAACGTTCTCCATGTTGTAGTCGCCGCGCAGCGTGGCGAGGGCGACGCCGTGGAAGAGGCTGATGAGGTGCACAAAGGTATCGCAGAACCACTTGTGCTCCTCGATCTGCTCCTGCGTCGCTCCGACCTTGGGCACGGCGGTCTTGTCAAAGTTGAGGGAGGTTGTGATGGCGTCGGTCAGCTTGGACGTCATCTGCTGCAGCTGCGTGCGCCCCTCCCAGTAACGGTTGTAGCTGAGATTGCTCCTGCAGCCACGGGTGTATGTTATAACAGGTTGCGCTCCGATGCAGTGGACAAGCAGCCACATGTCCGGAGTGCACGTGCTGTGAGTTGCTGCCACCGCTGCCGCGGCGGTAGCATGGAAGCAGAGGGCTGGATGTGCATTCCTGCCACCGCGGTGAAGCTGCAATGGAACATGCATATTTCACATGTGTTACACAGTGATAGATCTAGGACTCAGCAGCGCCGAGGCAACAGACCAGGCAACAAACAAACAGACAGACCGGCCACCGCAAGCACCAAGGCCACGCGCCGCACGAGCAAATGCCAGAACGAACTAACGCCAGCGCGAAAGCAGACACGCACACACCACGCAGTACCACGCAGGCCACGTGCACACCAAACACACAGCCAGCACTCGCCGGGCTCACAAGCGGTCGTCAGCGCGACACTAGCAGTCTGCACGGGCGCGACAGCGCGCGCTACGGCGATGTCCGAGGCCGCGAGGCACCGGTCCCAGGAGCAATAGCCTCAGCCAGCCCGGCAGCCCGAGCGGTGTCCGGGGAGGGGCGCAGAGGAGAAACGGCGGACGTGCGCTGGGAGGAGGGAAGAGGGAGGGAGGGAAGAGGGAGGGATCGGGTGCGGGGGGGGGGGGGGGGTGGGGGGGCTGCAGGGTGAAATGGGTGGAGGGGGGGGGCTCTCGGGGCGGGATGGGCGAGGGGGGGGGGGGGGGGGCGACGCAAGCCTATGCGCGATGGCCTGTCAGCGCCGGCAGGCCGTCTGTGGGGCATATTTCACATGTGTAGCAATGCAGTGGTACTCAGAACGGCTGGGAGCAGCACAGAGACTTGTGCCAGTGCCACGACGGCGCCAGGCCGACTCACGGGCAACACTGACGATGCATGCGTGATAACATGTGGTGCAGCATTGACGAATCTGCAGGGGTCTTTGAGGCCTTTGCCAGGGTGACAGGCCGAGGACCTTGAGGCCGCTCCAGAATCAATGCTCCAACCTTCGCGAAGGCACACACACAGGCTGCAGCCTCACTGAGGCGGACTCACCACAGCATGACATCGCAAGGGCAAACACGGTCACGGCAGATCAAGAGAACAGATGTCAAGAAATGTGCAGCAAACCAGAAGACAGGGTCATTCCACCCACCAGTACAGCTACACAGGGTGTGACTGCAAGCCAGCTGTCAAGGTACTGCTGGCGGTATAGTACCCTGAGGCATGCATCACACTTTAATGCCCAGCAGGCCGCAAATTTGAAGATGCAAAGCTGATGCAGCCTGACCACCATCAAACTAACCAAAGCGCGCGAGCTGACCCTTCAAGTTGCACTAGCTGTAGTCGTAAGGGTCGCGCGCTGGCAGGTTTCTCTATGGACAGCGCTCGCGACTGCAGGAACTACCGCGGACATGTGTTGCACAGTGGTAGATCTAGGACTCAGCAGCGCCGAGGCAACAGACCAGGCAACAAGCAAACAGACCGGCCACCACAAGCACCAAGGCCACGCGCCGCACAAGCAAATGCCAGAACGAACTAACGCCAGCGCGAAAGCAGACACGCACACAGCACGCAGTACCACGCAGGCCACGCGCACACCAAGCACACAGCCAGCACTCGCGGACATGTGACGCATGCACGGGCGCACGGTCTACGAATTGCATGCATGTTGCGCGCATTGCTCACGCCTGTGGGCCATGTGGACACGCCGATCCCGTCATCCGGACTCATGTTGTTTCTCAATCTAGTGATGGAAAAAACAAAGCAGGTTGAGACAGCTACACCCTCGAGGACTACATTAGGAGCCCTACGCTCGTGATCGCCGTTGACTGCTGGACTGCACACCATCCGTCTGATGAGGCCATTGGCACTGGCCGAAACTAGTCACGGTAGCCTGTGTTAGTTCTGTAACCAGCAGCATCCAGTGTATCTTGTACCTCGTTGATAGTACACGCATTAGACACATACGGACAGATCGAATTAGCTGTGTTAACACAGCTAATGATCTAGACGATCGGATCATCATAATGCAGCGACCGGCCCAATGCTCCCGACGCGGACCGGCCAGTGATTGCGCTGCGTGGTACCAGAACAGTGCCCGTCTCGTCCCAACAACCCGGGCGCGCCGCGGCATCCGGGCAGGCGAATGGCGGCTAGGCCTGGGCGCACAGCAAAAGCGCACACCGCGTTTCGTGACTCAGTACACGAACCAGACAGATGGTCGCGATGTGAACTGCTCGCAACAGCGTCACGCGCACGACTCCATGACAGCGTGAAACGCATGCTTCGCCGTACGGGCGAAGCCGCTGCAGCAGCGTGCCATTCCCGCCCACGGCGTATGCAACTCACCATGGCCAGTGCCCCACAGGGCATGATGCGCATGATGGAATGCTGCAGCGTGCTGTGCCGCATTGCCGCGGCTATGGCTGCTCCGCAGCTGCATGCATACAGGTCGCCATGGCGCGCCACAGCCGCAACAAACTCATGCAAATGATCGCAGTCAGGCACCGTGTAATACCGTGTATCGTGGGCACCGGCGACAACACCAGACCTACCTTGTCGCCGGCCAACCCAGGCGCATGCAGCACACGTCGCCACACCAGGGCGTCACTGGATGCAGTTCTGTCGTCATTGACTAATTGCACAGCGGTGATCACGTTTGTCGAAGCCATTACTCCCAGGCCTTCAAAAGGCGCATGGTACATATCGAACTGTCGACAGCGTCACTGCACGGCCGCCGAGACCATCATGGCTCTGTACGACGCACACGTCCTTGCTGTGGTGGAGGCCGGCAGCAGACAAAACTGCTCGAGTCTCAAATGGACACCATAAAACGCAGAGAGCCACTACTCTAGCAATTCGTAAATATGACGTCGGTGCGCGGTGCGCGCGCAGAAACCCCCGGGATCTAAACGCAGCATGCGCGTGCACGGTCCTGCTGACGTCGCTATCGAATTCGTGCGCCATGAGGGCTGCGCTGACCTGTGCATGAGAACAGGAACCAATTAAAATTCAACTGAGTCGAATGCAGGCACGTGCACACGAGCCTGTGTGTGGATGAGCTGACAGAAGTACCAGCCGTCAAGCTGGCGCAGAGAAATCTGGCCGAGAGCGCATCCAGCCAGAGTACTGTCAGCCACTGGACGAGGCTCAAGCCACCAGCAAATCTGCTCATGACACGAATGATAACATCAGTTCCCTGTACGAGTTGCTAATTATGTGCCCTGCCCACCGATGCGACCGCCTGCGGTCAATGCAGGTCGCGCCGCGAGAGCGAAGTGCCCGTGTCATGTTGCAACGACGGATCGACGACGGTCACACTTTTTTACAGCTAAGCCCAACAGGGAAAGAGCCATTGATACAGCGACCATTAGAAGGTGCTCTACATCAGGTCGGCGTGGAAATCAAGACTGTTCCGATCCTCCGGTCCTGGCCCACGACCTGTCGCGCAGGTGAAAGCACACCTGAAAACAACCATGAAGCCAGCGATGAAAAAAAACATCTGGATGATGTACGAGTTATCGAAGAGTCCCCACTCGGTTGTGTTGAACAGAGCTGACAGCGTGGCAGCTATGCCTGCTGAGATGCAGGCATGCGGCATCGCCCGAGGAAAGGCTGACCCATACATCCTAAACAGGACATGATGCCCCCAGATGCCCTTCTTGTATATAATCATGACTGCTGTATCACTTCAGACCGACTAAATAACTGAAACTACTGCTCAGCCGCTGGCAGGGCAACGCTTCGTGTGTACAATTGTTGCAAGGCCCGAACTTTGAACTGCACATACAGGCGCACTAGCTATCATAGGTAAAGTATCACCAGCCAGCCCACTGACAGACGTTCTGAGCTATTATACTCTCGGGCCCAGCGCCGAACGGTGTCAGTGGTGCTCCATACTTCCAATAACGATTAATGGTCGCACTGGAGGCCATTTATGACACCGCGCGCGGAGACAGCAGATCACTCATAGATGCGCGCCATGCAAGCCGCGCAACACCTCACGTGCATACGACGTGTCAATCCCATGAATAACAACTGCAACGACGGACGGAACATTATTTCCTAAGCAGCAACTGCGCGAGAGCGCGGCGTGTACGTACAAGTCCTCAGCGCAACGAATAAAACAGTACACGTGTACAGGCATGCACTCCGGGCGCCCGGCTCTGCCGACAACGCCGAGCGCTTGATGTGGACACGCAGAGGCCGCATGAGGGTACAGCATAGGGCATCACGCGGTACAAGATCGCAGTGTGGACAAATGACTGGACGGCCGGTCATCTGTACGACAGAAGTCATGATAAAACAGGCGCACAGACAATTGCGAGTCCGACTGTCTGGCGTTCCTGGTGAGCAGACATCGACGCCAAACCTTCTTGCATGTTCTGAAGCGATTGCAGCGTTCGGAAATAGCGCAGCTGGCGGCGGCGTTACTGAACATGACCCGAGGGCGGTCAAAAGTGTTACACGGAGATGAACGCAATAGCCCGGCAGCGAGGGCAACAGAAGGAAAGTAGACGGCCAAAACCCCCGGTCAAAAGTGCAGGTCGCCGGGTGGCAACACACCGATGAGGTACAGTGGAACGTTCCAAGGGCTGCGTAGGCGAGCTCGTGGCAATTTAGCACGTTTAAGTAGTAGAAGTAAGTAGTAGAAGCAAGTAGTAAGAATAGCGTGTGAGAGTGTTTCGAGGGAACTTTAGCACAATACAGAAGCTGCTGTGTTTCTGTGTGGGTTACACAGTGATAGATCTAGGACTCAGCAGCGCCGAGGCAACAGACCAGGCAACAAGCAAACAGACAGACCGGCCGCTGTGTTTCTGTGTGTGTACGGCACTCGGCCATGGTGTATGTTTTTTATGCATTCATTGCCATGTATCGTACCTCTGTGTTCTACCACCTTGTGGAGCACACATCTGTAACGTATCTCGCATTTAGCACGTTTTTAAAGCTAGCTAGGTAAAGGTAAATGCATATACGTAACGTATACACGACCAGAACGTGCTGCAATTGAAATTAAATTTGGACCACCTCCACCTCTTGCAGACAGTATGGGCACGGCTGATGAAATTTGCGTCCTTTTTGTTTCTTGCTGCCTTGGCTGACAAGAAGCCCTAGGTGGTGTCTCAGAGAGTCCGCCACACTGTGCAAATTGCAAAGGAAAGTCCCATTGGCACCTGGTGTCGTAGTGTGGCATGGTTGCAGATCTAGAGCACAGGTCGATATCTTGTGAGGCACTTGTGCTTGAACAGAATGTGGCTTTCAAGTTGCACTGTTCTATCCTGTACCATTCACAGCATGACCAGCCTTGCAGCATGTTGCTAGGCTTCACCAGGAGCACTTACAGTTTAAACCTTGGCAAATACAATTGTACTTGCCAAGGTGGTTGCAATGCTGCCTCACAAGCTACATACTTACAAGCTGTTGTTTCAGTGCTGGCACTGACCAGGGGTGGGGTGCCATCCCTGTAAGGACCAGGCAATTGGAATGACAGTCCAGTGTTGCACGGAGATCACCGCAAGAGCCCCGGCAGCGAGGGCAACAGCAGGCACGCACGCGACAAACTTTAACCCCTGCAAGCAGGCAGCAGCAAGCAGCACCGTGCACAGGCGCAAAGCCACAACGTACGAGCCCACACAGCCGCACAAGGCTGTCTAGTGCAGGGTTGATCTCGAGTGCACGTGCAGCTGGCCATGGGCATGTTTCCGGCGCGTACGCAGTGCACAAACAGCGCTGAAGCAATCGTTGCTGAGACGATCTCGAGGCACGCAAAGCACGCGCGAGTATGCCAGGAGCTTGAGCGTGCAGGATTGTCCCTCTGGTTGCCTGCCTGCCCTATAGCAAAGCAGGGCAGGAACACAGCGCAGCAGGGATGCAGCTGCCGGCGGAGGGGGCCGGCTCCTCAGCAACGTTCCAAGCGCGTCCGCCATCGCAGGCCTATGCATGCCCGTAAATCTGACTGAATGATTGCCTGCAGGCCATGGAGGCACTGGCGCAAGTAGTGCCCTGATTCAGGGTTGGGTTGCATGCAGTCTATAGGTAGCCCACCACTTTCACGGAAATTGTTCTCGCATCTGGCTGGATTCACGTGCGGTGGTGGGCCACTCCATGCGCATGCATGTGTGTCACACAGCGATAGATCTAGGACTCAGCAGCGCCGAGGCAACAGACCAGGCAACAATCAAACAGACAGACCGGCCACCGTAAGCACCAAGGCAACGCGCCGCATGAGCAAACGCCAGAACGAACTAGCGCCAGCTTGAAAGCAGACACTCGCACACCGCGCAGTACCACGCAGCCCACGCGCACATCAAACACACAGTCAGCACGCGCCGGACCCACAAGCGGTCGCCGACTCGACACTAGCAGTCTGCACGGGCGCTCCGGCGCGCGCTACGGCCATCGCTGAGGCCACGAGGCACCGGCCCGAGGAGCTGCAGCCACAGCCCGCCCGGCAGCACGAGCGGTGTCCGGGAAGGGGGGGCAGAGGAGAAACGGCGGACGTGCGCTGGGAGGAGGGAAGAGGGAGGGAGGAGGAGGGACGGGTGCGGGGCGGGGGGGGGGGGGGGGGGCTGCAGGGCGAAATGGGTGGAGGGAAGGGGGGCCCGCAGGGCGAGAGGGGTGGAGGGGAGGGGCACGACGCAAGCCTATGCGCGATGGCCTGTCAGCGCCGGCAGGCCGTCCGTGGGGACAGGAAGGCCCGGCAGCAGCGCCCGTCCGACCAGTCTAGCACGGAGGGGCGCGGCCGCGCGGGCTTGGCGCGCCAGCGCGCGGCACAATGTCGTGGACAGGTCGCGCATGGCATTGAGCAAGAAGGTACGCTTTGACACTGCGCCGTGTCCCGCGACTACCTCCGCGACCTTCTGGAGGAAGAGGTATGCGTCCCGTCCAACCCTGCCATACGTCTCATGCACGAGCGGGATGAACTGGGCGGCACCTGTGACAGCGCCATATTTGTCGCGCTTTTGCCGTTCGCCCTTCTCGGCGGTCGCGCCAGCCTCACGTGACGCACCGCGCACATGCGACTTGGCAAGCGGGTGCATCACCTTCACGTCCAGCAGCGCCATGCGCGTGGTGAGGAACGCCAGGAGGTCGCCGCGCTGCGGAGGCCGCTGCGATCGGGGCGGCGGGGGTGCGGGAGGGGGCGCTGCCTCCCGGTCAGGGGCGGGGGGCGCGTCGCGCGTCGGGGCTTGGGCCGCGGCGGGGGAGGCGGCAGCGGCAGTGGGTGTGGGGGAGGCCGGAGCTGGGGCTTGGGTGCCATGAGGGGTGTGGGGCACGTCCGAAGCCTTGGGGGCCTGCGAGAGATGGAATTGGGTTTGGACCGGCGCAGCATCGGCTGGGGGGCCCGGTTGCGGCGGCGGCGGTGGCGGCGGGCCTCGCTGACACGGCGCGGCCGGTGCACTCACAGACGGCGCAGCCGGCGGGCGTGTGATCTATCACTGTGTAACACATTACTTGCTGCACCAAGTCTGCAGGCCCTACTCAGTCTGTTGGTCATCTGCCAGTGGCCCCTGAGCCACACTGGCTGCTGAGTTGTGTCCAGGCTGTCACCGGGGGAGGGCGCACGAGTGGCCCAGTTGCCCAGTGGTCCCCATCGGCCCATGAGTTGTTCTGTCCAGGCTACGCACACGGCTACAGCGGCTTTGCAACTGGGAGCAGCAGACCGCATGTACAGCAGAGAAGGCGGTATGCACTCTGACTGGACATGTAAGTGTGCTTGCTTCCTTCCCTTGGCACTGCAGCGGCCTGATCTGTCTCAGTGCAACACATGTTTGACATGCATGCCCTAGAAACTGCAGCTGCTGGGATCCATGGGAACTGCATGACCCACATTCCATGCATTGCACTCAAGTACTTCCTGCTAGCTATAGTGTGCAGGCTCGCAATGAGAAAGCTTAGTTCATTAGATGGAAATCTGCAGCCTCGGGGCCCCGGGTGGTGATATGAATTGGAGTGTTACACCAAATCATGCCAAACTTGGCCGAAACGCCATAAATTTGGTCCTGCAGCTGATGCATGGAATTGACTTCTTACTTGGCCTAGTAGCTAGATTCGTCATTAGAATTAACTCACATGTGACCACTGCCACAGTGTGCCTGCAGTCATGGGCCTCCTTCCTGCCCGCCCCTCTCCGTCGGGGTGCTGTGGCCGATGCCCGATTGGGTCTGGTGTGATGCCCGAAAAACATTTTTTCTTCATGCAGTAGCCGTGGTGGTGCCACCACCAGCAAACAGACAGTGAGGCGGGCCCTGTCTCAGGTTGGAGTTGGGGATGTACTTGGAGTGAGGGATGTATGGGGATGTACGAATGAATGTGCATGTGGCATGAAAGCCACTGGTGCAGCGTGTCACGGTGTGGGTGTCCATGTACATGTCGGTGTCTGTGTGGGTGTCGGTGTGGATGCACACCCACATGGAGATGAAAGCAAGAGCCTGGCAGCGAGGGTAACAGCAGGAAAGCAGACGGCCAAAACCCCCCCACAGGCAGACAGCAACAAGCAGCAACTGTCTCAGGCGAAAAGTCGAAACGAACCGTCACAGCCGACACAACCACTCGCCGCCGCCGCCGTGGACGTGAAGGCGGCCGCCCCGGCCGGCCAGTGCACGGTGCGGTGTGAGCACCTGCCGCAGGTGGGCCACTGGTCCGCCGCAGCGCCTGCCCGAGGGTTGCCGGGGCCGCGCAGCCGCGGCTTGCGCCCGGCCGCTGCCCCGCCCCCCTCGCAGCGCGACCCGGAACGGGGTGATCTGCTTGTGATGTTGCCCTGCGATACCATCGTGGCCGATGTGTGCGTGACCTGTCCGGTGGCCCCCTCCAGGGTCGTCGCCGCAAAAACGCCAGGCGCTGCCGCCCAGCTGATGGACGACCGGAAGCGAGACAAGTACGGCTGTTCCAGCACTGGCGCGTGTCGCTTTGTGTCCCTGTCGCATGAGACGTTGGCCGTGTGGGCACGGGTGCGTTCGCCTTCCTGAATAAGATCGCTGACTTCGCTGCGGCTTCGGGGGCCGTGTCCAGGCGAGCGTTCTTGCAGAATGCCATGTGCGAACTATCGACCACTCTGTGCCGTGGTGTGACACGCCAGGTCCTCGCTGTGGCTCCGCTGCGCATGCGTCTGGCGGGCCGGGCGGTGGTGCCTGGCCACGCTGTCCCGTCGGACGTGCTGTAGGCGGCCGCTGGCCGCTTTGATGGACCGGGGGCCGCGGTTGCAGCGGCGCTGGCCGGCCCCACGTCTTGTCGTGCTGGCCCGCCCTGCCTTCCCGCAGGTGGCCGAGGGCTGCCTCGGGGAGAGCGATACGGCGCCGCCAGTGCCCTTCGCGCCCCGCTCTCAGGCCCCTGCCCGGCAGCCGGAGGGGGAGGGCTCTCATGGGCGGGGGGGCCCGTGCTGGAGTGCTCGCGTGGCCGGCTGTGTGGGGGGTGTTGTTGTTGGGGGGTCGGTGGTGGCTGGGTTTGCTGGGGTGGGCGGTAGTCCGCGGTGTGGCAGGTGGTTGCTGTGTGGGGCTGTGTCGTGGGTGCCGCAATGGTGGGGTGCGGGAGTGCGCGTGTGTGTGGACGCGTGGGTGTAATTGTGTTGGTTGTGTCGATTCGTTTCGACTTTTTGCCTGAGACAGTTGCTGCTTGTTACTGTCTGCCTTCGGGGGGTGTTGGCCGTCCGCTTTCCTGCTGTTGCCCTCGCTGCCGGGCTCTTGCTTTCATCTCCGTGGAACACACAACCACACGTATGTCCAAGGGGTCGCTGGTATTTCCCTCTTATGTAAGAGCGATTTGCTCTTATAACCCCTCCTGTACTTGACCCTGTGTCAATTGACATCAATATAGCCACTACGTAAGAGCGCGATCTCGCTTCCGTTAGGAGGCAGATCAAGCTCTGAATATGGGCGACGTATGAGCGCATAGATGTTGACTATCTGCGCGAATGGCGCTTAGGTAAGATGTGCATCGGCCAGTGCAAGCGCGACTGTAAGAGCGACCATGCCGACGTCTGTTTTCCGAACAGCAGACGGAGCGCGTGCATGGATTGCAGCATGAGCAATGTGTGATGTTCCGTATTGATGCTATTGCAACATCATGATCGTGATTCAGGATGACGTCGTGCCATGGCGTTGTGCTGGCGTGTCGCCGTGTACATGGAGGCCCGAAGGCCTGCCTCAGACAAGGTGACCAGCCAGCACGACGACATGGCAGAGACGAGATTGTTTCAAAAAGTTCTGACTGTCTGTGCGCTTGAGTGATTGCTGGTTGGTCTGTGTTTCAACAGTCTCGTGGGAAGGACGGACAACAACCAACGCTGACCGGGCGCTTGTTCCAGACCTGCATACACGGGTGCCTTATAGATATTCGAGTCAGCAGGACTGCGAAGTTGCAAGTCAGGTTTGGCGATGCGACAGACACGCAGTCTAGACGTCCGACCCACATCAGTTGCGGTGGCAGCTGTGTTGAACTCGACGAGCTGTTGCTGCCAGAATCTGATGGAATCAAACACTTGCAGCTGGCTAACAGCTTATGAGGGGCAAGTTGGAGGTCAGTTTGGTCTTCTAGCTGGTGACACAGAACAGTGGCGCGCACACTTGGATCGGAGCCATGGAGGCAGCACCTTAAAAACACACAGAGGATATAAAGCAAATGATACCTGTGCAGAAGCGACGAAGCTGTATACGCCCGCCGGTTGAAGGTCGTGGCCAAGCTGGTGTCGCGTGCAAGACTGAAACTGTTACCAAGCCGTACGCGCTAGGCTGAAGTGCTGCTATTTCAAGCTATCCACTCACGGACATAGGGATGCTGCAGCCGTCAAGCACCTGTATACCTATATGTGCCTCTGCACTGGCTTGCACTGCGCGTAGCGGTGCGTCGACATGTGAGCGCTGCAATCCAAGTGCCTTGAGGTGTGCATAGCCACGAGCTCGCTTTGGCGCTTGGCACATTCATGGCACATTCATGCGCAACACAACGACAAAACAAGCTCGAGGGTACATAGGTGTCTTGATGTATTGATCAGACTGGTGCCATGCTGAACTGTGAGTTGCGATCGCGCAGAGTTCTGTGCAGCGACTGTGGCACTCCCCGGTATGCCATCGTACGCTGACAGCTCGTATGCGAACACGTACGCAAATTGCCAAATTCGACTCATTGCTACTATTAGCTTGCTTGTAGAGCCGGTTAGCAGGTTCTCTTCGTCAACAATTAGAGATATTTGACTGTGGTATTGCAGAGAAGGAGAACCCCCTTTGATGACAAGCACAGCCAACACCAACTCGCATGGAGTAATGAATCAGCGATGAACGAGCATACTATGGTCTTTGTAGCTTTGCTCTGCCATGCCAAAATCAGCTGATTCAGCTTTGCAAGGCTGCCAGGCATCACAACTGTGCTGTCCTTACACACCAACACAATCATCACATAATACCAATCCACCATCCCAATTTTATCATGAGCTCCATTTATTACATCTATGAGAGGCTACATACTATGGCTTGCAGTGAAAGTTCAAACGGCGTCACGCAGATCACACCATGCCAAACTGGCAGTGCACTCTCACGGTCTGGCAGTTAGAATTTGTTTAACACATTCCTGCATTGACTGTCCGCGGCCACTTGATGCTGCCTGGATACATTTGGCAACTCTTGCAGAGCTGTAGACACTGATCCCGGTAGATTGGTGCAATGCGGCTAGCCTATTCAGCTCCCCAGAACTCACAAATGTATGCTAGAATCTGAATCTAGCTTAATATGCGTAAGCTTGTGCACGAGAATGTGCATGGATCTGAGAACTGGGCGGCTGCGCTTTGGGTGCTCCAAAGCATGGGCCACACGTGGGGCCCACCTCGTCACTTTGGATTCATCACTGGCACTTGCTCAGCACAGGCCTGGTTAGTGCGACCGTGTGTCTTTGGCAACTGGCAGACTGGCCATCTGACTACACTGCTTGAGAATTGTATGCATACGCTGCAAGGGCCGGTCTCTGCAAAGCAGTGATCTGTGTACCAGCATCAGCTCTGACCAGCTCTGTACAGAACACAGACCGGACCTGCAGGTGCATGCTACAAGATGACTGCCAGGTATCAGCTGTCAGCCGTCACGGCCGCGCCACAGCACAGTTGAGTAGCTTGGTGTGGGAGTGTCTGCTTTCGAGCCGGTGCTAGTTCGTTCTGGCATTTGCTCGTGCGGAGAGTGGCCTTGGTGCTTACGATGGCCGGTCTGTCTGTTTGCTTGTTGCCTGGGCTGTTGCCTTGGCGCTGCTGAGTCCTAGATCTATCACTGTGTAACACAGTTGAGTAGCAGAACTTCCGCCTTGCCTCTCCTCACATGGGCACGGGCATGCTGCACACATGCTGACAAGTTCGTTCTGGCATTCGCTTGTGCGGAGAGTGGCCCTGGGGCTCGTGATGGTCTGTCTGTCTGTTTGCATGTTGACTGGTCTGTTGCCTCGGCGCTGCTGGGTCCTAGATCTATCACTGGGTAACACACATGCTGACTTCACGCCGCTGCATGGGGTGAAGATTTCTAACGTGTTGTGAATAGAAGAACAACGCAACCGCCGCCTCAAGCCGCGGATACTGCCGCGCGTGCTGTTGTACCGGCCGGTGCACCGCAGCCACTGCACCACTCCGAAGCACACAAGCACCAGCACCGCTACACACAGCTTAACCCGAGAACGCACACGCCGGCCCGGGCATGTATTACTCATCCAAGCCCAGAGGCGCGCGGCCCCCAGTGCGGGTTCTGCGCCGTGATAGTAGTCCATCAGATGCTTCAGTGAGGACACGCAGGGTGCCCGGGACACCACATCGCCACCCACTCGGCAGCCCACGGTCAAGTGCGGGGAAGCAGGGTGGGCGAGAACACGTAGACACGGAAGAACACCATAGTCCCCAGCACGGCGCAGCGGCCAGCGGCCCCTATACCCCGCCCGACACGACCGTGTGGCCAGGCAGCGCTGCCCACCCCGCAAGGTGGCTGCGCAGTGGAGCCGGTGCGAGGACCTGACGTGTGACACCACGGCAGAGGGTGGTGGAGATTTCGCACATGGCATTCTGCAAGAACACGGGTCTGGACACGGCCCCAGAGGCTGCTGCAAAGTCAGCAATCTCACTGAGGAAGGCAAATGCACCCTTGCCCAGACGGCCAAACGTCTCATGCGACAGGGACTCAACGCGGATTGTGCCCGAGGCAACAGACTAGGACCAGGCAACACGCAAACAGACAGACAGGCCACTGCAAGCACCAAGGCTACTCTCCACACGAGCAAAGCCCTCAGGTCGTGTGTGGCACTATGTTAAATCTGATTGATCTAGGACTCAGCAGCGCCGAGGCAACAGAGCAGTCATCACTGACTGGCAGGCAAACAAACAAACAATCACAAGCCCTCAGGTTGTGTGTGGCCTCCGGCTGCTCCTCTCATTACTGGCTTTGGTGCCAACGCTGGCCACCAGTCCATTTCACAGCTGCCTTGCACTGGAATGGAGATAGTTCACAGCTCTGCGGGTTCTGCATGGCTGCCTCAGCGCCTGCAGCACATCAGCGGTGCAGCAGTGCACGGCTCACTCAAGTGTTTCCTGTGTATGTGGTGTCATGCCGGAACCTTCTGCGGGCCGGATGGTTGGATGGTTTGAGTTTGCGGACGTGGGCGTTGTTGTGTTACACAGTGATAGATCTAGGACTCAGCAGCGCCGAGGGCGTTGTTGTGTCACACCGGGACAAATGCTAGATCTATCACTGTGTCACACACTGGGACAAATCCAGGCCCCAGCAGCGCCAAGGGAAGAAAGCACAAAGCAAAACAAACCACATGCAGCACGGACGTGCCCCACACCCCTCATGGCACCCAAGCCCCGGCTCCGGTCTCCCTTACCCTTACTGCCGCTGCCCCCCCCCCCGCCGCGGCCCACGCCCCGACGCGCGACGCGCCCCCCGCCCCTGACCGAGAGGCAGCGCCCCCTGCCGCACCCCCGCTGCCCCGATCGCGGCGGCCTCCGCAGCGCGGCAACCTCTTGGCATTCCTCACCACGCGCATGGCGCTGCTGGACGTGAAGGTGATGCACCCGCTTGCCAGGTTGCATGTGCGCGGTGCGTCCCGTGAGGCCGGCGCGACCGCCGAGAATGGCGAACGGCAAAAGCGCGACAAATATCGCGCCGTCACAGGTGCCGCCCAGTTCATCCCGCTCGTACATGAGACGTACGGCAGGGTTGGACGGGACGCGTACCGCTTCCTCCAGACGGTCACGGAGGTTGCCGCGGGACACGGCGCGGTGTCAAAGCGTACTTTCCTGCTCAATGCCACGCGCGACCTGTCCACGACATTGTGCCGCGCGCTGGCGCGCCAAGCCCGCGCGGCCGCGCCCCTCCGTGCTAGACTGGTGGGACGGGCGCTGCTGCCGGGCCTTCCTGTCCCCACAGACGGCCTGCCGGCGTTGACAGGCCGTTGCGCATAGGCTTGCGTCGCCCGCCCCCCCCCCCCCCCCTTCCCGCGAGCCCCCCCCCCTCCACCCATTTCGCCCTGCAGCCCCCACCCCCCCCCCCCCCCCCCCCCCCCCCCCCCCCGCCCCCGATCCCTCCCTCTTTTCTCCCTCCCTCTTTTCTCCTCGCAGCGCACGTCCGTCGTTTCTCCTCTGCGCCTCTCCCCGGACACCGCTCGGGCTGCCGAGCTGGCGGAGGCTACGGCTCCTGGGACCGGTGCCTCGCGGCCTCAGACATGGCCGTCGCGCGCGCTGTCGCGCCCGTGCAGACTGCTAGTGTCGCGTCGACGACCGCTTGTGGGCCCGGCGAGTGCTGGCTGTGTGTTTGGTGTGCGCGTGGCCTGCGTGGTACTGCGTGGTGTGTGCGTGTCTGCTTTCGCGATGGCGTTTGTTTGTTCTGGCATGTGCTCGTGCGGCGCGTGGCCTTAGTGCTTTCGGCGGCCGGTCTGTCTGTTTGCTTGTTGCCTGGTCTGTTGCCTCGGCGCTGCTGAGTCCTAGATCTATCACTGTGTAACACATGCAGCACAGTTAGGCAGTGAACTGCCACGTGAACTTTGTAACAAAAAGAAGGAACAGATCCACACGCTGTATCGCGCAACGTTTTGGTTACACACAACACGGACAGCCTGGATGGTCATGATGTTGAAGAAGAACCATGACATGCTGCACGTGAAACAGCCACTGTTAGCCACTGTTTGAGCTGTCTGCCTGCCTGACATAAGCACCCCCAAGTACTGTTGAAAAACAGAATGCATCCTGCTTGGCATTGCAAGCTTGCATGTCGGTGGCTGACCCTGTGTTTATATTACAGCTGCTGCTGGGTAGGCCATTGAAAGATGCTGCAATATTTGCCCATGCACAAAGATTCAATTCACAACACAGTTTTTCGAAGTTCTCAGTCTGATGCTTGCATCTGACAGAACCGATGATCTGGAGAAATACTCCCCTATGTGCGAATCACCAAACACCAAGAACCAAACTGGATGACACGGCTGTGGTCAGTGCCACATGCAGGCTTGTCGTGGGTGGTGTCATGCAAGTGTTTACAAGTGTGGAGCACGACCTCAAAAAACACATGAGCACGCCGCCTCAACACATGTGGCCACCTCAGCCAAGTCCCTAAACCACTTCAGACACGGCAGCTCACGGAGGCCTGCCCGGAGACTGCACCGTCAGCAGTGCCACTGGCGGCGGCCATGCACGTCGCAGCAGCAGCAGCGCACCGGCATGTGTCAGACACAGGCCATGCTATGTCTGGCCCATACGCCAGCGCAGCCCATGCCGAGTACCGCCTGGCCCACAGCGACACGCGCGGCCGGCGATTTGCGCGGCGCCGCGAGCGGGGGTCAGCCTACGAACCAGCGGCCATTGGTCATTCCACATGCCCTCGGGCCATGGCCAATCCAGAAATCGTGTCACACGCGACTGGCACCCGCTTATGTTTGCAACCCTACTCGCGTCTGACAGGTGCCACACCGGCCAGCCCACAACACCATAGCACCCCTCAGCCACAAACATGGCGTCTTCTGCAGGTCCAACACTGCCGAAAGTTACGTCCCTTGAGCTTGCTGGCTGCAGCTGCGTGCGCAGCGCAGCCGTGCAGGCCCGCCGCCCCTGCCGACCTCGCCATTCCATGGCCAGGCCGCGCTGGGGTTGAATGTGAGACGGGACGCACCGATTTTGGTCGTGGTGGTCACTTGCATGCATGCGGACATGTCACAGGATCAGCACCATAGTGGGGTGTGCGGGTGAGTGTGGCTTGGGTTGGTGTTCTGGGCGGGTCCATGTGGCGTACTTCTATCGCAGCATGGTCTCACGTGGGGCCACGGCTCGAGGAAGCATGTTTTCGTGTTTTCCGGTTGGGGGTACATTTGGCTAGTCCCTTGACAATGGCATTAGAGGTGGAAGGTGTTGTTGTGCGCCTATCTGTGAGGGTGCCGTGGCCGATACCCGTGTGGGGACGTGTCTGATGGATTGTGTTCCCTCAGTCGCCGGCCTCTGCGCGTCTGCCCTGATTGCGATATGCCAGGCGGTGCATCTGCCTGCCTGGGGCTGCGACCGTTGAACGCCGGGCTGCTGGCGCCCCGCTGGCAGTGGTAGAGCCAACGCACCGGTTTACACAATGCATCTATGCCGATGTGGGTGTGGCAGCGTGCACTGGTAGCACACAAGCCTGCTGCTCAGGGACACGGCGCGCTGCGCGTAGACATTCATGCAGAACCACTGGCCTTGGCCAAGGCTGCTGAGACCGCTTTGTGAGGGCAGATGTAAAGTGGTCATGTGACACTGATGGTCGGAGGGACTCAATGGTGTATCTGCTACTGGTGCTTTGCAACCAGGTGCTTTGCAACCAGGTGCTGCCAGTGGCACATGCACATGGCCGCGAAGATGGAGAGCTCACATGCGGTGAAGCCGAAAGTATCTGCATACACAGTGGCCCAGGTGCAGAAGCATGTAAAGCAGGACGACTGGGCACAGGTGAAAGACACTGCACTCTGGGCATGCAGCAGCACACGGTTTGTGCCCATGGTGTGCCCAGAACAGATTGCACACCCGATGCACCTGCACGGTGTGATGAACTGCGTGCACCTGGGCCTGCTGTTGCTGGTGACAGAGATGCTCAGTGGAGGATTGCCCCAGTCAATGTCACGCAACACACGGATTATGCGGGCTGCTCACCTGGAGCCATTGCTACTGTGATGCTTTGTGCAAGCGTGCCATACAGCATCAGCAAGCGATATCTAGCTTTACCATATGGAATATTCGAGGTTCTGCAGATGATATGTGAACGATCGTGTTTTGAAGGCAGGCGCTTGAACATCCCACGTTGACGCATGCTGGGCCGATGCAAGACAGTGGCCACATACAGAGACAGCGCACCGCGTGAAGCGTGCGACAGCTTTTGAGCTCTCCCAAGGTTTCCTGGCTGTACAACACGCAAGTAGCCGACCTATATTGTGGAACCGGGCTTGTGTCATAGTTTGATCAGCGGTGAGATGGAGCACAGCTGGTCATGAAGGTGTGCAGAGTGGCTGCGATAGAACCTCCAAGCAGCGCGCATAATCAGCTTGAATCATTCACAGTGAGCGGCACGGTCTGAAGCAGAGGAGCGCCACTGCCATCGTTGCATCGGCGCGCCGGCGTACACCGCAAACTGCGATTGTCTGTGCAGAGATGACGCCGGGACGGACGCTGCAGCAAGCCCACTGCGACTGATAAGACACTGCAAACAGGTGATTTTGTTGCATTTGACAATCCAAACGGAAAGAGGATCATGGACGGCCAACACCGATACCCGCCAGGCAGCCCAATTCCAGCCAGCGATAACCACCAACAGGACACACAGAATACCTGTCAGGATAGCGCGATTAGTCTACATGGTTTGTCTTCCGCTGCATGCTGTCCGGTGCTCCGGAGCACTGCAAGACTAGTCACGGTAGCCTGTGTCAGTTCTGTACCCAGCAGCATCCAGTGTATCTTCTACCTCATTGATAGTACACTGCAAGACACAGGTGTGCATCACGCCACAGCTGCACACTGCGAATGCTAGTGTGGCATGCGTACATCATCGACACCGAGCAGCACTCGCCTTATCTCAAATTCACTTGTTCAAATGATCCGCCCTTCACACGTTCATACCCTCTGCACCAGGCAACAGTAACATGCACGCTCAAGCCAGTATGCAGGTGCCATCATTGCGTATGTCGGTGACGTCCGTGCTAGCAGCTTTGCCGCTCGTGAGTTCGTGCACATTCGCTCAAATCAACCCCGTGCCAGATATTATACATATTGTACTGAGGATCGACAGTCTCACGGTAGATCTACTTGTCCTGAAGCTGTCTCCTCTTACTGTCTCCACTCCGCCAGACGCTGCAGGCTGCAGACGCAAGTGGGCTGCTGAAGCGGTTGACAGACACGGCGTCCAACACAGGTGAGGAGCACCTATAGAGAGTTCACAGAAACTTCTTTAATATATTTTCTCACAATTGAGCTCATGCAAGTCTCATGCGCAATCATCCCGGTGCCTGTTATGTGGCACACCACTGAGTATACCCGGCTGCGCACGACTAGTTTGCTTCCTGCATGCACGTCCGCACCGAGGCATTTCTCATCTCACAAAATATCACCTTGGCTGCATATGGCGGGGCGCATGCGCCTGCAGCAAGTGTGCCCAAGTTTCCGACAGATCTGAGTTGGCGCAGGCTTTCCGACCCGCCCGACACGCCCGCGAGAATATGGCTCCACTGGCGAATGAAGCATGCCATGGTCCAACATCGCAGAGACACGTCCTCAGAGAGATTGACGGTGGCGACATACTGTTGCCGCGAATCAAAATCGCTGCTAAGCAGCGACCGAGAAACAAGAGAGCCAGGCCTGATGCAGTGCCGGCGAGGACACAACGAAAGCTGAGATCCACTGCTGATGCCAGTCCATGTCAAGAATCTGCACCTGCCAGCGGGAGTGGTGGGTCAAATCGACAAGGGGCACTCTTCCCATCACCAGGCCAGTCCAAACCTGCCAGTAGCCAAGTCAGCAAAGCAGAAGCAACTGGTATAAAGTCACCGCAGGCGAAACAAGAGCGGAATGAATCCTGTGACACCCCCAACGATGTCAACGACAAGGTCCTGGGCCAGGCTGTGTCCCAGGCTGCGCAAGGCCTCTGTTCTACACCATGGCCAGTAGCGGAACAGATAGTGCAAGAAGAGCCTGCTCTCGAAGCTGCGGAAGGCGTTGACCCGCAGCAGCTCCCCCAAACAGCCAGCGATGAGGAGGACGACAGGGGACGGACTCTGCTACAGGAGCGGGAGGCACGCATTGCGATGATACAGAGCAAAATGGGTGCCCTGCGCAGTGCCCAGGCTGACCTCGCCGCGACTGCAGCAGGTGGAGCCCAGCGAAAAACGGTGCGGCACTGTCTCCTCCTCAGCTTTGCGATACTAGTGGCTCCATTCCAGATTCATGACACGCAGTTTCAGCACCTGCTGAGCATTTGCCGCGCCCGTGCATCCCAGCTCGCATCTGAGCCCGAGCAAGGGGTACATCTGTGGCTGTTCCAGTGGAGCTTTGCAGCTGTCTGCAGGCGCAGGTGGTGTGCGACAGCCTGTGGCTGCCTTGATCCCTGTACGCGTGTGCAACCGCTGGGTGCACGTGGCATGTCTGTGCTGGTCTGCTGGGGCAGCGTGTGCCTACAGTCTGCACAGTTTTC
Organism: Ulva mutabilis; assembly: GCA_900538255.1. NCBI lineage: Eukaryota > Viridiplantae > Chlorophyta > Ulvophyceae > Ulvales > Ulvaceae > Ulva > Ulva mutabilis. The sequence goes on from UNSF01000129.1 coordinate 111,239, forward strand.
CCGCTTGACGGAGCTGTCAATGTCCTCATGGATACGGCGATGCAATCATACATACATACAGCGACGGTGAAAGGCAATGGTTTTATGATCAGAAAGACCATGTCCAGTGTAGCGCGGCTCACGGGTGCACAGTTCGCGCAAGGTGACCGCCTGGCCGGATCGCACCTGATGGGTTGCATGTGAGTCTAGCATCTAGTTGTACATTCGCTTGGTGCACTGGCTCGGAGCCCCTCGATGTAAGAGTACATACAGTGTGGAGGTACATATAGCATCTGACAGGCCGCAGATGCCACTCTGTGTGTACAGGCGCATCGGCGCACGCTTGTTCAGGCCCCCCCGCAGCGGCGGCAGCATCAGGTCACCCGGCACCGTGAGCCATCCCGCTACTCTGCTCGCAACAGGAACAAGCCCCCGCCCAGCTACAGTGAAGTGCTGCCCGTGGCGCGCAGTGACGCAGCGCCGGCCGCACGGCGGCCCGCCCAGCGCGCAAGCAGGCAGCCATCCGGGTCTCAGGTGGCTAGTGCCACTGCCGAAGCTCAGCAGTGGCTGTGCACGCCCGACCCCTGCCTGCGTACAGACTCCAAGGTATGGTACCAGTCCGACCCGGACACGTCGGTCGAGGCCCAAGTCCAGGCGAACAACGCAGCGGTCGACTGCGAGAACCGGCTGATGGCGGCAAACGCAGACCTGGCGCCTTCACAGCTGAAGGAGCGCGTGGTGGCTGCGGCGGTGGTGCGATGCTGTTTTCCGGCTTGGCGACCCCGCCACACCCACGGCTCCGCCCGCCCCGGCAGCCTTGCCCATGCATGTGCACAATGCCTGTGCCACTCGCACGAGATCATGCTGCTTTTGCGGCCACCGTCTGTTGCGATGTCAGCGCGTGATCGAGTCAGCACTGGCACTCGAAGATACACGCGCATGCGCGCAGCCGTTCGCTCGCAAGCCCAAAGCCATTCGGGACGCATTCATCTGCTTGTTGCATGCCCCACAGGTGAAGCTCTCGTGGCAATCAAACACTACACTGCCATCTAGTCACAAATCATCCTGGCAGCCGATGTAAGGCTCGCATCACCTGCACCACCTGCGCCTGTGCTAGTGGACTGGCAGTTTCGTACTCATCATCAACCTGCGCAACAACACCAGCACCCGTCCCAGCTGCTCGCGAGCGCGTATACTGCGTAGTGTCGCGTACCGCCATGCATGTCACGCGCTCGGTGGGCTGCCATGAGCTGAGCCGTGCTGTGCTGCAGAGGATGACGTGGTCCAAGGTGGACTCGGGCTTCTGGCTGTCGCTGCCGACAGAGTTTGTGAAGGGCATGCTCAAGAAGTGGGGGCTCACGCGGTTCGACAACAAGGACGCGTGGAAGATGACCGCGGTGCCGGTGGACGTCGTGCACGGCGCCCTCGAAGACAGGTTCCTGGACCCCGACCTGAGGGACCCCCTCGTGCGCCCCTCCCCCAGTGACTGACAGGCTGACTCTGCCATACTCACGTGCTTGGGAACGTGTGTGCTGCTGTGTGTGTTCCTAAGCAACGCAGACGCATGTGCTTGGGATCGTGTGTGCTGTTTGGGAACGTGTGTGCTTGGGAACATGTGGGCTTGGGAACGTGTGTGCTGCTGTGCACTGCCAGCATGGCAGGCACTGCGTCAGTGTCCCGCAACACAGGACGTCGGCACTAGGCTCGATGAACTGTTGGCGCTGCCTGCATTCACAGGCAGGTTAGGGGTCAGAGGTCCATGGGAGAGTCAGTGGCCATGCTGCCAGCGTAGAACGCCACGCGTGACCATGGCTGGGCGCCCAGGCATGGTCTCATGTTTGTGTCCACAGGTGCCGCACATGATGCCGGTTGACGGTGCATCGGTTGGTGGTTTAGTGCGAGCGCCCTCCCTCCGGCTGCCCGCTGCTGCCGCTGCTGCTGTCTGTGTTGATTGGCATTGCACCTACAAAGCATGCCGGCCAATTGATGTGCTGTCATACCTGCGATCTATCCCCCACACTGTGGCATGCATGGCATCAGAGCATGGTTCCTGGCCAGACACCTCCCGCAGCACCACGACCCGCCTGACTGGCAGCCATAGTAGTTTGGTCGTGCAGCTCCCTATAGCAGCCCACTGGGTCATGGCACGCGGTCCTGGGTAGACCGCGCCGGTGCTGCTGCCCATGCATGGCCATGGACGTGGTTCTGAGACGCATGCATGTACGCGCGAGAGCTGGCATGCTGCACAATCCGGCGTCACAGGCACAGCTGGCGCTGCAGTCGCGGTTACGAGCAGACACGTGCTGCATGCTGTGCACATGCCCAGAACCTGCACACAGCACAGCATAGCAGGTGCCTCCGGTTGCTTCCGCTCGTGCTCGGCTCTGAATTGCCGTCCGGAGGTCCCGCCGTCGCCAATGCATCTCGACGCCGGACTGATCCACACCTCAGAACAGACTGATCCACGCCCTGTTCCTTGACGTCGCCTGCGTGGCCGTGTGCAGGTGGGGGAGGTGGTGTTCCTGCCGCGGGACGGCACGACCGCCGGCCTCAGTGGCGGCTGGCGAGCGGTGTCGATCATGCAGGTGCGGCTCCTGCTGCGCCCGACTGGCCTGTCCACATGCTCGCATGGTGTCTCGTGTGAGTCTAGCAGTGTGAGCCTGATGGCTGCTGGCCGTAATGTGCACTATCCACAGCACATGCATAATCACATGCAGATTTGCTGCGGCCGGCAGATTTTGCATGAGGGCACACATCAGCCCAATGATCCCGATTTTGCCACAGCAGCGGCAGCCATGCCATATCCCCCCTCCCACGTCATGCCCCATGCCTTCACGCGGCACCGGCCGTACCAGTATGCTGCGGCTGTCCGTCCCGGTCAACCTGTGCCCGCCATGTGTGTCCCACATGCATGGTGCCACGTAATGCCGTGCTGGCAACACATCTGGTGGTAGTGTATGCTGTGCGTTGACGGCTGCCAGTATTGGCTGCGACCATCTATGGCATGACGTCTTCCGCATTGTGGCGGTGCCGATCGCGGAGTGTGCGATGTCTCGACTGCAACAGTGCAACATTCAAGTCGCACAGCTGCGTGGGCAAGGCCAGCATGCGCGATCGATTGCAGCGATATGTCGGCCCGAGGCGGTGGATTGCAACAGTCACTTTCTCGCCTGAGCTGTTTGATACGACCGCTCGATACAGCCTGAGCGCGTGTGCGCTTTGGTGCAGAGGCTGCAGACGAACGACTGGGTGGTGTTTGAGGTCGTCGACGGTCGTGGCGAGGTGGCGCCTGGGCCAGCCAAGCCGCGCGACATTGAAGAAACTCTTCGCTTGCGGGTGCATATCTTCCGAGCACGCGACTTTGACCCCCGCTTTGTCGGCGACGATGACATGGCGTATGGCCGCACACGGTGGACGCGCGTCGGCGAGGGCGCGGGCGGTGACGGTGACGTTGGCGCGGACAAAGCGGCAGAGCGTGATGATGAAAATGCACCGAATGAAGAGAATGCCTTGAATGAAGAGAATGCCTGTGCAGCTAGAAACGGTGGGGACGGCACTGAATAGAAGTGCCACGCTACGGCCGTCTGTGATTGGCGGTCTGCGTCCGGGTGGGGGGGGGGATGATGCGAGATTGTTCGATAAGTGGGGCAGGAAGGCGGGGTGTTCGTGAAGTGCCCTGTGGCCGCTGTCTGCTGGATTGGGAAGACTGTTCTGCATTTTCTTGTGAGGCGGGGGCAGTGGGGGCAAGGCGTAGGTATGTTTGCCATGTTCGCGCTTCGGCACAGCAATGCCACCTTGCCCGAATTCTGTGGGCTTTTATCGAAGCCGTGCATGTTGGACATTTCTGCCTGTAGATTGAGTATGATCCTTGGCAAATGCTTGGCCATCAGGCAGCACGAAAACGCGGGGGTTGCTGAAAAAGCATCCGCAGTGCACCTTTCAATGGCTCGGAAAGTGCGTCAAATCCAGACATGTCTGAGTTGCTGTGAGAGAGAGAACCAAACTGTATTATCGGGCTGAGAGACATGTGACCGGCTGCAGAGAGGGCTGCGCTGTGTATCTGTACCTGAGTTCACATACATGTAGCAAACAATTTGTCCCACCTGGCGCCACTGCAGCATCTCCGTGCTCCGTTTCGAACGGATGCATTGAATGAAACAGGGGCAGCTCCAGGCCCCGGTGAATGCTGCATATTCATTGCAGTGTCGTCTTCACCCGAGGCTTTGGTAGCGATGGGTCAGCGGCACTACAGGAAGCAATACAGGAAGCGAGCCGTGATGGTGTGTCTCAGGGCGCATTAGCTGTTCTTCGCTCGTGTTGCTGACGAGATCGCAGCTGACAAGTCACACGTGTGGCGGCATACACCTGAGCTAGTCCTGCCACCAAAGCAGCAGGCGCAAGCTACGGCCTTGCAGGTACTTCCAACCAGTCAGCACTCACAGCAGCGTAGAGGCTGTATCATAGCCCCCACGCCACGCTTGGACCAGGCAGTGCAACCCTGGGTGGATGCCATCGTTTTCTGTCCATGCATGAAGTCAGAATGAGTAGTTGTTGGTGGCCAAGTTGCCAGTGCACGTCATGTTCAAACACACGTAAGGGTGAGAAGGCAACAGCAACAGCCACGCATGAAGGGAGTGAGTAGAAGACCTCAGCCAATGACCATCGTGATTCATCTCACCGCCGGGCACATGACCAGCCCATGCGTTGGTCGGCCCTGCTGCTTGAGGTTGTTGTGTTTGTTCTGTGCTTCCTTGCATCAGCGCTGCTGGTGCCTTGATGGAATCACAGGCGGCTTTGGTGTGTTCCCTGTGTGCCCGTGTTCCCGTGCAATCCTTCGTCAGTCGGTTGCGCATTACACTGATCAATTACACTGATCAACCCCAGCAGCGCGGAGGGAATGAAGCATAGACAGATACGTTACGGAGGTATGCTCGATAAGCTGGTAGAACACACGGACAAGCAAGTATGGTAATGCACACTGGCAGAGGGAATCAAGCAAGTAACACGGCAAGTATCACAAGCAGCAAAAAAATAGAATAAACCAATCGGGCGTCACGCCAAACTCAGACGGGCATTGGCCACGGCACCCCTTGCGGACAGGGGTGGAAGGCGAGTGCAGAGATCAAGCGGTCTGGGCGACACAGGGAGTTAGGGCAGCTGCGGGATCCAGGAGGAAAGGAACAGTGCACGCAGTCACAACAGCGTCACACAGCGGCGGGGCCGGGAACGCACGAGGAACAACGGTGCGTGCAGCCGAATCACGATCCACAGCACACAGAAGATCAGAGTCCTAGATGTATCACTGTGTAACACAGAAGATCAGACCGGAGGCAGGACACGCCATGACTGGCCACCAGTACAGAGTTTGCTTGTGTGCCAGTGACCAGCACATTGCAGACCATCATTGTCACTGGCAGCTGATGTTGGAGCCGGTGTTACGTGAGAGCCGTGTTCGGAGCCGGTGTTACGTGGGAGCCGTGTTCGGAGCCGGTGTTACATGGGAGCCACTGACACGAAGTCACTTCATGTCAGTACACCGACATGACATCATGTATACTATGGACCAGTGCAAATAGAGAGTTCTTGCAGCCACACAGGTGGTCCTCGGTGGATCACTGCGAACAGAAGGGGTGCTGGCATCTTCTCAGCTGCTGACCCAGATGGCCACAACCAGTCTGAAGTGAGTCACAAGCCTGGTTGACACCACACCTCCTGTCAGTCCATGACAGTGGACATGAGGCTCTTCCTAGAGCCATTTCCTGTTCAGGTGGGACAGTGGTGCCATTGCGTGCCACTGCAGCCGCCATGCTGCCATGCCGCCATGCCGCCATGCCTCAGCTCGACCCAAGGCGCGTCGAGGTGCGCACATGTGCACATCCTATGCTGCTTACATGCTGTCATTCGTTGCATCGGCGGGCACACCCTGGCCTATGTACTGTACGCTGTGGCAGATCTTGGCTTTAGGCAACTGTGTGCAAGCTAGGCGTTGGTGTGGCCGCAGGTGCAGTGCAGCAATGCATGCATGAGACTGCGGGAGTAGGACGTTGATGCATAGATTTGCATGGTGATCAGCGAGTTCGCTGTCACATATAGGACTCACTGCCAGTTCACCAGTCGTTGTGTTTGACTAACTGAATGGCAGGTACGTGTTTCTTCGACTTTGTTTGCACACTGCTGTGAGTTGGCATTGATACCTAGGCCATTGATTGAGCTGTGTGCAAAGTGCAGGCTGTGACGTTGCATGTTGCTGCGGGCGAACATGGTAGACTCAAAGTGCACATTCTGCCACACACTCTGTGGCTACCATTTGACGGTAAACCATTCGCATAGTGTGGTACACAGTGATAGATCTAGGACTCAGCAGCGCCGAGGCAACAGACCAGGCAACAAGCAAACAGACAAACCGGCCACCGCAAGCACCAAGGCCACTCTCCGCACGAGCAAATGCCAGAACGAACTAGCGCCGGCTCGAAATCAGACACTCACACACCACGCAGTACCCCGCTGGCTTTGCCGCGGCCGCGTGTGCAGTGCGATGTGGCGCACGGTGGTGGCCTGCCATGACGCGATCACGCAGGCATGGCGCCGCTTCATCATGAGGGCGGGCATCTCCACGTCTCTTGAGCCCAACATCAAGAGCCTCCCGCAGTACCCGGATGTGCCGGGCGCGCGGCCTCCTTCGCAGCCGCCCGGCCCCTCTTGTGAGTCTGCCAGCTGTGCTGCCGCTGGTGCGCGGCCTCCTTCGCAGCCGCCCGGCCACTCTTGTGAGTCTACCAGCTATGCTGCCGCTGGTGCGCTCACTCCACCCACCCCGCCCCCCAGCGCCTCGGCCGTGCCTTCAACCCCAGATGGCACCCAGCTGACGCATTCCACTCGTTGCTGCTTGTTGCTGTCTGCCTTCGGGGGGTGTTGGCCGTCTGCTTTCCTGCTGTTGCCCACGCTGCCGGGCTTGCTTTCATCTCCGTGTAACACACCACGCAGTACCACGCAGCCCATGCGCACACGCAGAGCCCAGCTGATGGACGACCGGAAGCGAGACAAGTACGGCCGCTCCGGCACAGGCGCATGTCGCTTCGTGTCCCTGTCGCATGAGACGTTTGGCCGTGTGGGCACGGGTGCGTTCGCCTTCCTGAATAAGATCGCTGACTTTGCTGCGGCTTCGGGGGCCGTGTCCAGGCGAGCGTTCTTGCAGAATGCCATGTGCGAACTCTCCACCACTCTGTGCCGTGGTGTGACGCGCCAGGTCCTCGCTGCGGCTCCGCTGCGTATGCGGCTGGCGGGCAGGGCGGTGGTGCCTGGCCACGATGTCCCGTCGGACGTGCTATAGGCGGCCGCTGGCCGCCTTGCTGGACCGGGTGCCGCGGCTGCAGCAGCGCAGGCCGGCCCCGCGTATGGTCGTGTTGGCCCGCCGAACCTTCCCGCGAGCCACCGTGGGGGGAGTGATGCGGCGCCGCTAGTGCCCTTCGCGCCCCGCCCTGAGGCCCCTGTCGGGCGGCCGGAGGGGGAGGGCTGGTACGCCTTGCACTGTGGGGGGCGTGCGCCCCCGGGCTCTCATGTGCGGGGGGCCCGTGATGGAATGCTCCAGTGGGGCAGGATGGAGTGGGGGTGCTGCTGTAGGGGGGTCGGTGGTGGCTGGTTTTGCTGGGGTGGGCAGTAGTGCGGTGGTGGTTGTTGCTGTGCGCGGTTGTGGCGCGGGTGCCGTAGTGGAGGGGTGCGGGAGTGCGCGTGCGTGTGGGTGCGTGGGTGTGGTTGTGTCGGCTGTGTCGGTTCGTTGTGGCTTTTTCGCCTGGGAGAGTGATTGCTTTTTGCTGGTGTCTACTTTCGGGGGTTTTGGCCGTCTACTTTCCTTCCGTTGCCCTCGCTGCCGGGCTATTGCGTTCATCTCCGTGTAACACGCAGAGTGTGACCATCGATTGCCTGCGCACCAGCCCGCCTTCAAGTTGTTGCAGACGCCGCCCATGGCGAAGGACGCTGGATCCGGAGCGTGTGGGCATGGTCAAGTATGGTTCTGGGACAAGGTTGGCTGTGCATCAGAAATAAGTTTCAAGAACTGTCGATGCATCGTGATGTACGAGCCCTCGCGCACAGCCACGAGGGCCGAAGTCCCGATCAAGCCGCGCGCCCGGACAGAAGGTGGCGGAAGCGAGGCGTACCTGGCTCACGTATTCCTGACCCAGAAAGCTGAGGCCCAGCAGACCGCAGTTCTGGGCTGTTCCGGTGTCAGCCACCTGCTGGAAGCTGACGTCGATGGAATCTCCACGCACAGCTTCCTCACTACCCACTGATATTATGATCGATTATAATCAGCTGCATCATGAAGAACGCACGCACAAGCTTTCACCAAACGTGACTGCAGTATGTTGCGTCTTGCCTGTGGGGGCGCATCGCGATGCATCGTTTTCAGCGTCACTGGCCCTGCACAGCATGACACAGCGGCTTTGCTCCGCACACCTCCTCACCTCGCAGCGCTGCAGCGTAGACACTGTACATTAGGCATACTTATTTTTGCTCTCGGCCACGGGGCCTGGGCCTGGCCCTAGGCCTCGCACTTTCTGCGGGTGCGCGTGCACCAACCACTTCGCGCCAGCGTAGCGTAATCACGCCCGAAGGCCCCAGCCTCGCTCCCACAGCATAGCACTACAATGAACGAGGACCTGCATGTGCCTTGCCCCGCGTGCCCTCGCCGCTTCCGCGCCGCCGGCGATCTGCTTGCCCACTGCCGGGGCTGCCACCCGAAGTACAAGTTCACTGAGGACCAACAACGGGCATACAGCTGCTACCACTGCGAGGCATGCAAGCTGCCCTTCTCGAGATACAACGATCCGGAGGGCCACAGGCATGCAGCAAATTGTCGCGGCGTACCAGCGGACTCCCACGCCCCCACTCCCGCCCGCACCCGGTACGACGGCCGCACGTGCACGCCCACCAACACTGGCCGTGGCCGCTCGCGCTCACGACAGCGGACACCGCCGCACATGAGGGCGCCACTGACGCGGGCCCAGCCCTCACACGTCAATGATGACCTGGCGGGACGACACACAGCCAGTTCGCAACCGCCGCAGGGAGGCTCCGGTTTGGTGTGCCGAACGCCCACCCCTGCGGCTGCGGCGGGCGCCGGCTCGACTGCGCCTCGGCCGCAAAGCCAGCCACCCGCCCGCACCGATTTGACCAAATCGTGCTGTCTGACATCGGTAGATGAGCACCACAGACTTGACGGCGGGCTGGCTGGTGGCCAACAACCCCCAGGTGACGTCCCGTCACCACAGTCCCCCGGAGCCACACTGCATGATAGCGAGGTGCACGATCAACGCACAGAGCCGCGCAGCGCCCGGCCGTCCGCAGGCGTTGCCACCTCACGTGCAGTCGTGCATTCACCTCGCCGTGTGGCCCATGCGTGTGACAACGGGACAGCTACCGCAGCACCTACGCCAGTCGTGGCTGCACACGCAGGGACCAACCATGGGACGTCCCCGACCGACGCGCCTGCCCCCATTTGCCGCGCGCCGGCTCACCGCCATGCCACTCCCCCCCGACCCTCCCAAGCGCCCCGCCTCCCCCCCAGCCAGCGCGCTGTCCTCCCGGACGTCTCCCGCACTGCCATTAGCGCTGGCCCACGGGTTGACTCCCACATGCGCGATCTGACGGAAGCAGACCTCGTCAGCGACACCCAGGTGGATCCAAAGCCAGCCTCAGACGCGCCGCCATCACTGGAGGCCCCCTACCCGGACGTGCGGATCCCTCAGGGTGTGCCGAACGAATGCAGATCCAGCTGGGCCGACGTTGTGGCCGCAGCGCTGGAACGTACCGCCGATGCGGCCGAGCGCGGTCACCGACCCAGTGTAGAGACAGAGCTCAGGCTCCTACTCCTGCTGCCCAGCCAGGCCCTCGGCAACACTGGCGCAAGCAGGGGACGCGCCAGGCGAGTCAATGCCCGCGTGCGCGAGATCCGGAAGCGGACCAGGGAGCAGATGTTGCTTGACACAGCTGAACATAGCGACCCCGGCCGCACTCGCACGGAAGTTGTGGCGGACATCGCACTGGCGGGGCGCATGCACCGACATGCATGCAACGGCAATGTTGGCCGCGCTGCGCGCTGCTTGGACAGCAGCCCCATCGTTCCCATCGACCAGAACTCCCTGCCACGCTTGCGAGCGCTGCACCCACCCGCGCCCCCTCCAAAGCGCGCAGCGCAGCCTACCCCAGCCGGCAGCCGCTCAGCGGAAGTCTCAGCGGCGCGGTTTGAGGCTATCCTGCGGAACCTGACACAGGGCTCAGCGGCCGGCCCCAGCGGGTGGACATACGAGCACGTCCGCAGCGCCGGGCTGTATAACGAGCGCACGGGCGAGGCCATGCGCCGTTTCGTCAACCTCCTGCTGTCGGGCACCATCCCCCACTCCGACCTGCTGCTCGCCAGCCGCCTGATCGCCATCGCCAAACCGAACGGCGGCGTTCGCCCGATCGCTATCGGAGAAGCATTCATGCGCCTCGCCGGTATCTGCGCGCTGGCGTGCGTCCCAGAAGCGCCGGGCCTGCTTGCCCCGCACCAGATTGGGGTCGGTGTTCGCGGCGGCCCTGAGATTCCGAGCCACGCGCTGGCCCCGGACTTCTCAGATGCGGAGACGGTCACAGTGCAGCTCGATCTCGAGAACGCGTTCAACCTGATTGACCGCGAGACCATCATTGCGGAGATTGACGCGCAACTCCCCGCCCTGGCCGCATTCGCACGCATGGCGTATGGCTCGCCATCGCCGCTGCTGGCACGTCAGCAAGACGGGTCGAACGCGGTTTTGTGGAGTGCATCTGGCGTGAAGCAAGGCGACCCCATCGGCCCCCTCTACTTCGCCATCGCGTTCCGGCCCACGCTATTAGCGGCGCAAGAAGCGGCCCCTGACACGTTAGCCATCGCGTGCCACGATGACCTCACGGTGCAGGGTACGGTCGAGCAAGTGGTCGCCATGGGTCGAGTTGTGCAATCCCGTCACCAGTGCAACAAGCAGAAGACGCTCGTCCACTGCACCGATCCCGCCAAGGCCTCGCACGCAGCCGCCTGCCTAGGCGCCACGGTCGCCACTGACGGCATGGTCGCATGTGGCGCGCCACTGGGCACCCCTGCCTATGTGGAGGCGTATGTGCGCCGTAGATGCAAACGCACCGTCGAGCTCATGCAAAAGCTGGCAGGCCTCCCGCTGGCGGCCCAGACACGGTGGGCTGTCCTCTTCCAGTGCCTGCAACATCGCGAAGCACACCTGCTGCGCACTACCGACTGGGCCCGTCTCGAACAGCCGCTCATGGGCGTCGAGAACGCCAGCGTACACGCCATGTGCCGCATCATCGAAACGCAACAGCTCACCGACCTACAGCGTGAGCAGGCCTTGCTCCCTCATAGACATGGCGGCATGGGTCTGCGACACTACACAGCCGACGTTGCTGACGCCGCGCGCCTCGCGTCGGCAGCAGTTGCGCACGCGGTGCTCGCGGACGGCATCGACGGCGGCAAGCCGTTCCGCGGCGACGCCGCGGTCCAGCACCAGGCCCGCCTCGCACGCTTGCGGAAGGCATGGCCGGCCGTGCAGGGAATCTCAGACAGCCCGACCCCAGCCGACGCCTGGGCGTCTGACGCTGGCTCGAAGCTGCGCATGACGCAGCTCCAGAGCGCGCTCAGCCGGGCGGAGGCCGACGCGCGCTGGACCGCGACGCGCGACTATCTCGAGACCCTGAAGCACGGTCCGAATCCCCAATCGGCGGAGACAGCGTGCGCTGATCTCGCTCGCCTCCTCAGCTGCTCTGGCTCGCTGGCCTCGGCGTTCCTCACTGCCTGCCCCGGCCCGGTGACGGGCCTGACCGACCATGAATTCCAGGTGGCCGTGCTGCTGCGGCTGGGTGAGCCGCTGCTACCCGTCCTGGAGTCGGATGAGGCCTGCCCCTGCGGCCGCGTGGCTGCGTCCGGTACACACAGTGTCATATGCGGACAGCTATGGGCAAGTTCAGTCCTAAAGCACGACCTCATCACCGTGGCTTGGAGGCGGGTGCTCATGCGCGCGTCGATCGCTTCATCGCTGGAGCCGCACGTTGGCAAGCTCCCCGGGGGCATACGCGTGCTCCCCCTCCGCGGCAGCCGGCAGTCGCCACCAGCCGCGCCGCCGGCGGACTTTACGCGCCCGCCGGCTGCGCCGTCTGCGAGTGCACCGGCCGCGCCGTGTCAGCAAGACCCGCCGCCGCCGCCGCCGCCGCAGTCACCGCCGCCGCCGCCGCCGCCACCGGACCCCCCAGCCGATGCCGCGCCGGTCCAGCCCCCACCCCATCTCTCGCAGGCCCTCCAGGCTTCGGACGTGCCCCACACCCCTCATGGCACCCAAGCCCCGGCTCCGGCCTCCCTTACCCTTACTGCCGCTACCGCCCCCCCCGCCGCGGCCCACGCCCCGACGCGCGACGCGCCCCTCGCCTCTGACCGAGAGGCAGCGCCCCTGCCGCACCCCCGCTGCCCCGATCGCAGCGGCCTCCGCAGCGCGGCGACCTCTTGGCATTCCTCACCACGCGCATGGCGCTGCTGGACGTGAAGGTGATGCACCCGCTTGCCAGGTCGCATGTGCGCGGTGCGTCACGTGAGGCTGGCGCGACCGCCGAGAAGGGCGCACGGCAAAAGCGCGACAAATATGGCGCCATCACAGGTGCCGCCCAGTTCATCCCGCTCGTGCATGAGACGTATGGCAGGGTTGGACGGGACGCGTACCGCTTCCTCCAGACGGTCGCGGAGGTTGCCGCGGGACACGGGGCGGTGTCAAAGCGTACTTTCCTTCTCAATGCCATGCGCGACCTGTCCACAACGTTGTGCCGCGCGCTGGCGCGCCAAGCCCGCGCGGCCGCGCCCCTCCGTGCTAGACTGGTCGGACGGGCGCTGCTGCCGGGCCTTCCTGTCCCCACAGACGGCCTGCCGGCGCTGACAGGCCATCGCGCATAAGCTTGCGTCGCCCCCCCCCCCCCCCCCCCCCCCCTCGCCCATCCCGCCCCGAGAGCCCCCCCCCTCCACCCATTTCACCCTGCAGCCCCCCCACCCCCCCCCCCCCCCCCCGCACCCGATCCCTCCCTCTTCCCTCCCTCCCTCTTCCCTCCTCCCAGCGCACGTCCGCCGTTTCTCCTCTGCGCCCCTCCCCGGACACCGCTCGGGCTGCCGAGCTGGCTGAGGCTACGGATCCTGGAACCGGTGCCTCGCGGCCTCGGACATGGCCGTAGCGCACGCTGTCGCGCCCGTGCAGACTGCTAGTGTCGAGTCGATGACCGCTTGTGGACCCGGCGAGTGCTAGCTGTGTGTTTGGTGTGCGCATGGCCTGCGTCGTACTGCGTGGTGTGTGCGTGTCGGCTTTCGCGCTGGCGTTAGTTCGTTCTGGCATTTGCTCGTGCGGCGCGTGGCCTTGGTGCTTGCGGTGGCCGGTCTGTTTATCTGCATGTTGCCTGGTCTGTTGCCTCGGCGCTGCTGAGTCCTAGATCTATCACTGTGTAACACAGCATGACACAGTGAGATTCTCAGCTTGGCTTCTCTGCGTGGTGTGTGCGTGTCTGCTTTCGCGATGGCGTTTGTTTGTTCTGGCATTTGCTCGTGCGGCGCGTGGCCTTAGTGCTTGCGGCGGCCGGTCTGTTTGCTTGTTGCCTGGTATGTTGCCTCGGCGCTGCTGAGTCCTAGATCTATCACTGTGTAACACAGTGAGATTCTCAGCTTGGCTTCTCTGCCTGCTTCCCTCGGCGCTGCTGGACCCTTGCTCTAACACAGTGATAGATTCTCGTCACACATGATTCAAGACGCTTTTTAGTGCTCTCACAGGCAACTTGGACATATCCGCAGCTCCAAACTTGGACATGGACAGAGGAACAGCTTGCAGCTGTCCAGACATGTCTAGACAACGCCTGATCACTCTTGTACCCATGCATCACATCTGCCAGAATGCCAAAATGCGTGAGATACAAAATGGATGGTGGCAAGGGGGATACTGGTGAGTGCAAGGGAATCTAAAGCTGCACACTGTTGGTGCTCAATCTATCACTGTGTAACACACAGTTGGTGCCCCTGCTCCTGGGGCAGTGGTACAACGGGCTCCTGCCATCACCTGGTGTCAGAACTGCCATAAGTGCGGTGTGCAGCAGTGCCAGTTTGCCTCCATCTCAGCCTGATGAGCATGGGCTCAGTGCACATGCATGTGCATATGGGCGGACTTCATATGGCACTGCAATCTGCTGGAATGTGTTACACGGAGATGAACGCAATAGCCCGGCAGCCCGGCAGCGAGGGCAACAGAAGGAAAGCAGACGGCCAAAACCCCCGAAAGTACACACCAGCAAAAAGCAATCACTGTCCCCGGCCACAACGAACCGACACAGTCGACACAACCACACCCACGCACCCACACGCATGCGCACTCCCGCACCCCTCCACTACGGCACCCGCGCCACAACCGCACACAACAACAACCACCACCGCACTAATGCCCACCCCAGCAAAACCAGCCACCACCGACCCCCCAACAGCAGCACCCCCACTCCATCCTGCCCCACTGCAGCATTCCATCACGGGCCCCCGCACATGAGAGCCCTGGGGCGCACGCCCCCCACAGTGCAAGGCGTACCAGCCCTGCCCCTCCGGCCGCCCGGCAGGGGCCTCAGGGCGGGGCGCGAAGGGCACTGGCGGCGCCGCATCACTCCCCCCACGGTGGCTCGCGGGAAGGCAGGGCGCGCCAGCACGACCAGACGCGGGGCCGGCCTGCGCTGCTGCAACCGCGGCACCCGGTCCAGCAAGGCGGCCAGCGGCCGCCTACAGCACGTCCGACGGGACATCGTGGCCAGGCACCACCGCCCGGCCCGCCAGCCGCATACGCAGCGGAGCCGCAGCGAGGACCTGGCGCGTCACACCACGGCACAGAGTGGTGGAGAGTTCGCACATGGCATTCTGCAAGAACGCTCGCCTGGACACGGCCCCCGAAGCCGCAGCAAAGTCAGCGATCTTATTTAGGAAGGCGAATGCACCCGTGCCCACACGGCCAAACGTCTCATGCGACAGGGACACAAAGCGACATGCGCCAGTGCCGGAGCGGCCGTACTTGTCTCGCTTCCGGTCGTCCGGGGACGAAGGTGTGAATGGACTGTGAGCATGTTGCCACGCCACGACCTGCTAGCTAAACTTGTGAGTTTGCATAAATTGCCTAGCGTTGATGCCTTGACAAGAGGCCAGCAAGTAGTTGCAGACAATCACTGCGGACAATCACTCCGGAAAATCACTTGTGCTCAACAGGCTGCCACTTGCCTCTGTAGCACTGATGGCAGAAATGGGAGGATGTGCATCCATCTGTCGATTGTGCAGGCCGCGATCTAGTGCGGACTCAGTGGGGTGCAGTGACATGTGCAGTGCCATGTGCAGTGCCATGTGCAGTGCCATGTGCAGTGCCATGTGCAGTGCCATGTGCAGTGCCATGTGCAGTGCCGGCCTTGGTTCATTGTATTGCCGTGCACTCATTTGCAATGCCTCACATCTCAAAGTTGAGCTTCTCTTGTTCGCAAGAAAACATTCAAAAACACTGTGCACTGGCAGCCTAGCCCGGAGCAACAAATACAATTACGCTTGAGGAAAGCTCCCTGCCTGGCTTTTCTTTTGTCAGCACCAAAGCCACCATGCATGCCAGTCAGCATAGTAGCCACCATGGTGCAGCATGCAGGCCGGCAGCCTCGGCTGCAGTGGGCCACGCAAGCACCCTCATTGTCATCCTCAGCCTACACTCGCATCTGCGTCAGTCTCGCCTGTGGCCCTTTACAAGCTTTGCCAGAGTGAACACACCCCTATTGCGAGATACCCTGCGAGTGCCTACCGCGGCAGTGCATCATCAACGTGAAGTCTTACGCTATGGCCAACACCCTACACATCCCCCGCCTGCGGGGGTGTGTTGGCCGTCTGCTTTCCTGCTGTTGCCCTCGCTGCCGGGCTCTTGCTTTCATCTCCGTGTAACACACCACCCTTCGCATCTCCGTGTAACACACACCCCCTACGCCTCATACGGGCCCCCTACGCCACAGACCCTCCACCACTGCTGCACTACCCAGAACCACTGTGCCCATGTACACCTAATCAATCAAGTGTTCATACTCAACCGGTGCCAAGCACTGACAGCGCCCTCGCAGAGCACACGCCCCGCAATGCACACACAGTGACCTGACCTTCCTGTTGCATGCGGCCATCTCGAAAGATTCCCTTGCTGCACAAGGCACATGCTCGAGGAGGCTGCTGCGCTTAGCTGTGCGGGCGCATGGCCAACATGCGCACGGCCTACCCACATCTGGTCAACGATGGCCATCGGCAAATTCTTGTGCCTTCTGTCCCGAGGACGCAAAGCGCACGCGTGCTTTACATGCCCCGCATCCGGACTCCTGCAGTGCGGCAGCCCGGAGCGCTGCAACTCCTGACTGCAACCGTCACTGATCATGACATGCATATGCCGGCACCATGATGCCGCCTACATACGCATTCTGAGCACACAGCTGCCAGGTTTGACCTGCCAGTGGCCAGACATCACACCACCGTCCCACTTCTGCGGCCCCGCATCTACCGCCCAGCACGGCTGCTGGGACCCGGCTGCTTGCTACCTTCCTACAACCCTCGCTGCCGGGCTGCTGTGCTGCTCTCCATGTAACATCTACCACCCAGCACGGCCGCACCTCTGTTCAGCTCCGACGGAATCGAGAGTCTGTCTTCGCACAGCCTTCCAGTCGCCAGCCCAGCATGCTGCTGCGCACGTGGCACCAGCGTATCGCCGCCGCCGGCACTCTGCTGCCCGCCCCTCTGTACAGTCCAACAAAGGGTCCACAAGCCACTCTACAACACGATGCAACTTGCCCCCAGGGCAACATGCATGGGACTTGCTTGACAGACGCAAACGTCCACAGCACATGTGCTGTGGCCCTCAAGCGTCAAATGCATGCCCCACATGCATGTTGGCAGGGGCGTGAGAAACTAGTGGCGTGCTGACTTGCGGCCGCTCATATCGCGTGTCAACTGTGACGCGGACCGACGCTCCTCGCGATCCGCCTCCACACCCCCGGCCAGATCGCGATGCGAAAAGCTCTTGCTTGGCCGCACGGTTAGCAGCCGCATGTCCGCCTTCATGAGCTCGGCCGCGCTGCCTGGCAGTGGCGCGTTGCCGCCAAACGGCGACACCTGCGGCAGCTCACGCTGCGACCCGTGCTGTATGCTGCGGTGTATGCTGTCCGTAGTGCTTACCTGCCTGAAGCTCAGGGTGTCGGGGCGCGGTGACGTATTGAGGGAAGAGCTGCTGCTGGAGTCTGCGCCATCGCCCGCCTGCTGACGGCGACTGCCCGCGCCAGGCAGCACGCGCTGTGTGCTGTGCTGTGTGCCATGCTGCACTCCGCCGCCTGTACCTCCATATGGCGTTTGGTGGTGGGATCCAATCCCATGCGCTGTGCCCCACTGAGATGCTGAGATCGCAGCTCGGTCCTGCATGCTGTGCTGTGTGCCATGGGCTGACAGCCCAGCACGCAGCGCGGCATGGATGGGAGAAACGGGCGCCGTCGATGAGTCTGGTGCGCGCTTTGACGGGGAGGTGCCCCCTTTCCGCTGCGGGCTGTGCTGTGCGTGAACAGCACGGAGCGCAACCGCAGCAGGCACAACACCGCTGGCGGCACGGGTGTCCGCCGGCAGCTGCATTGAAGTGACACCGGCTAGCGAAACCTCGTGCGGCCCGAACGAATTCCCGTGCTGCGTGCTGTGGGGCACGCGCACTGAGGTCCGGCCGCGCACAGCCGCATTCAGGGGGATGGCCGCTCTGGCGTGCTGTGGCGCCTCTGCTGCTGCAGCGGCTGCTCCAGCCGCCCCAGACGCAGCCGGCTGCAGCTGTGCGCCGCAACTGCTGGAGGCTGCCTGCCCAGCACGCACAGCACTGTGCACAGTGCCACCGCCGTCCATTGTGCGGCTGCGGCGGAATTCGACTGGCCCCGTGCTGGCCCCATCTGGCGATGCGCTCTCGCGTGCTTCCTGCTGTGCTGCAGCCTGTGGGCCGTCGTGCACTGCGGCACCAAACCCAAACACCTTGGCCCCATGCACGCTGTCAGCCCGCCCCCCTAGCTTCCCGCCAGCTGCCGCTTGCACCCCGCCCTTGCCCCACCGCCGCGCCTGCCGCCCGCCGTTCCGGGCCGCCGGCGGCCGCTCAGCTTCCATCGACCGCCGCATCTCATATGCGGCCTCCGACTGCATCAGCGGTGGCATGCCCACGAATGCTGCGCCGTACGTGCTGTGGCTGTCCACTGACCCGCAGTGGCTTGCGCCGTCATACGAGACCCGGCCCAGCTTGTTCCCCCGGCGCGACCGCACAGACTGCTGCCCAGGCGACCCCACGTTCGCATTGCACGACGTTGGGCTCCCGCCATATAGCCGCCACCGCTGTGCGCGCACAAACGTCGCGATCGGTATCTGGTTGGTACTCGAGTACTCCCGCAGGTCGCCGGCGTCCGACGGCGTGGGACGCTCCGAGCGCTGCGAGCGCTGGCTGCTGGGCTGCGGAAGTGGAATGGTCATGCCGTCGGGGGTCGTGATCATGTAGGGGCCCCGCGCAGGGGGGCTTCGGGATCGGCAGATGAAGG
This sequence comes from Ulva mutabilis, assembly GCA_900538255.1. NCBI lineage: Eukaryota > Viridiplantae > Chlorophyta > Ulvophyceae > Ulvales > Ulvaceae > Ulva > Ulva mutabilis. The sequence goes on from UNSF01000129.1 coordinate 129,848, forward strand.
TCGAGCCGGCGCTGGTGTTGTGGCGGGAGGGGGCCTGGGACATTGTGGCTAAGGGGTCCTCCGAAGCACGCGCAGCAGCGGTCGCCGCAGCAAACTTGTTTGCCGCACTGGTGATGCGGTCCTTGTGGCTTGCAGCGCGTGGACTAGTGCCGGGGACGTCATGCGGGGCATCAAACGCGTCTGTCGCAACGTCATCGCCTGCCTGCACAGCACGCGCAGCACGCATGTCAGCGCCAGGAGCATGATGCAGCACGCTCCGCACAGGGGCCCAGTCATCTGATGCTGAATGCTGCGCCAACTGATGGTCTGCTGGCAGATGCACCGAGTCACGTTGCATGACTGTGCCTGATGATTCAGCACCCTGATGAGTCAGCAACGGCGGCCCCACGGACGCTCCATGACACACCGCATGCTCTCAGAGGCTATATTGGTAGCTTGTATTGTTTAATAGGAATGAAAACATTGCGTGGCTTGCTTTTTATAATATAAATTCAAAAGATGCAAAGCCCGGGCGGCGCCTCACCTGCGTGCCGGTCGCGCCTTCCCGCATCTGCACTGTGTTGCCCGGCCCAGTCAGATCTCCGACATCGGTGAAGGCAACAGGCCGCTCGGAGTGCAGCACAGCCAGCAGCCGTTCGTTCAGCTTGTACTGCATCTGCACAGCACAGCACAGCATGCCGTGATGGCCCGCGGGGAGGGGCACCACACACTGCCCGAGCACTGGTATTCAGAACTGCGCATTGTGCACATCTACACAGCACAGCGCAGCACAGCACAGGCATGAGTGCACAAAGGGAATGGATGACTGTGCTTGAAGTGTCTGGCCCCGTGCATGGCACGCACAGGGTTCAGCTGAACACTGACACGCAGCTCGTCTGAAAGGTCTGCAGATTAAGTAGTCATATGCATGCATGCATTGTGCTGGCCGCACACCTGCGGGAGGGGCAGCTCGTTGGGGTCGTAGACGAAGGGGTCCTCGATGTCGGAGGCCACCTCGTTAAGCATGACGTGCGTCGCGACGGCCATGAAGGTCAGAATCGTGGACACCACCGCGTTGTTGATGAACCCGACGATGGCGACCGGCGCTGCGAGCGTGAACAGCAGCAGCGCGATGTTCACGGCCTGCACCCACGGGAAGGGGAACGGGGTGTCCGACAGCTTCCTGCACAGCACGGAGCACAGCATGACCGAATGCACGAGTTTGAAGGTGCACCGTACTGCCCTGCGCGTAGGACTGCATGCGAGTTGCCATGCACTGCCGCAAAGTCCCAGGCAAATTTAAAGAGGCATATTGTGTGACACTTGCGGGGCAGCTGGCGTTCCCCCACAGACACCAACAGAGCGGTCCAGCAATGCTGGCAAAAGCGAGCGAGTAAGCAACGCCGTCAGCAGTGCAATGACGGTGCAGGAAATGCCGGGCAGATCCAATGCCAGCGCCAGTGAGCAGCAAGGAGCCGCAGAGCAATCAAATGAGTTTGTTCAACTCTGCATGGTGTGCTGGACCATGTGGCGTGTAGAAACAGGTGTGGATGGGCGAGGTGTGAACCCCCCTTACAATCAATACCTGCTGGCCGGGTGTGTGTTTTACGCTGTGATAGATCGAGGCCCCAGCAGCGCCGAGGGAAGGAAGCAAGTGACCAAACAAACAATCACAAGCAGCACCCTGCTGGGGGGCACCGCACCCATGCCGAATGTGGGTGTAATATCATATGGCACAGGGAGCGTGGAGGGGCAGAAGGGGGGGGGGGGGGGAAGAAGGCGCACTGGCACTGCTCGAAGGCGACAAAGGCGTCGGCGAGGGACTGGTAGACGCGCGACTGGATGGACGACGACGCGCGCACGCCACCCGCATGCACGCGATCGATCAGGCACTGGTGGATCCACGACGCGATCGTGTGCACCCGCTCCGTCGGCGCCGGAGCATACGTCCCTGCATATGGATGCACACTGCGTTGAATCAAGGCCTAACAGTGCGAGGGCTAACACCGTTGCACGCAGAGGGGGCCCTGCAGGTGGCCGTGATCTGCACAAACTGCAGTGTTGAGATTGCAATACTACACCACTAGACTGCAATCACTGAGCACGTCGCGACGTGCTCAGTGATTGCAGTCTAGTGGTGTAGTATTGCAATCTCAACAAGCAGGCCTTCAGGCACAGCACAGCAGTGTCCAGGACCCACTGGGCCCACAGTGGGGCGTGAACGTGGCCATGATGTGCAAGCTTTCGTGGTGTGAAGGTTCCGTGTAAGGCCATGCTTTGCATGAATCCGAGCATAAATTCAGCCTGTCACCGCGAATCGACAACGTGGGGGTACAGGTGTACTCACAAATCAGTGGGGGGAGTACGGCGGCATGCATGGCACGTCACAGCACAGCACTGCACGCGCACCGTTGGCAAGCATGACTCCGTGGATGCCGAGGTTGAGGTCCGGAATGGCGGTACATGTGTCGCCGCTCGTCGTGAACGCACCCAGCGCCACACCCTCAGCCTGCGTGAACCCTCCAATGATAGGCAGCTTCATGCTGCGGTAGATGTGCTGCGCATGATCTGGACTCGTCCCTGCAAAGCACATCTCGTCGCAGCGCAGCAGCATAACTGCAGTCGTGCCATGCCATTCTGCGCAGTTCTCTGGCACGCATACGCTGTATAGTCCACTGCTTCAACGGCGCTGATTCATCGTGGCAGCCGCGCAAACCATCGCGAGAGCAAGATGGTGCTCTTGGCTTGAAGGTGCTTGAATGCTTGAATGTCTAAGGCATGAGTTCCAGCGCGCCACTACTAGTAGGCCTGGCGAAGGAAAAAATCAATTGGCAAGCTTAAGCAGCACAGGAGATCCAGCGGGCGGCATACGCAGGATGAAGTAGTCTATGATGTTCTTCGAGCCTGCCCAGTTCCGGGAGTGCTTCGAGGTTTTGGCAGGCCGCGGCAGCTGACCCCCAAAACCGAACTTTGCCGCGTGGTCCAGGTCGCTGTAGCCCCCCTTGCCGTTGCGCGCGCTGCGCCCCGCCTCAGACGCGAGCGTGCTGCGTGCTCCGGTGATGAGCCGCTCGCTGTCCTCGGACGACTCCTGGATGTCCGTGTTGTGCAGGTCCGCGCGACTGAGCATGTGGACGTTGTTCGGCGGCGCGCTGGCAAGCGAGTCGTGCACCTACAGCCGCAGCACGTCCCATCACACCCAGCGTCTTTGATTAACGTAGCGGCTGTCCGATGGTCAGCAAGTCTGATCCCGTTCACGGCTTAGGCATGGAATCACACGCCCATCTTCCCATCTTCCCACCCGCGCCCACTTTGCCAGCTGGCACGTGCCAGATTCCGAAGCATGACATTGCTGCCAACGGCGCATATGCATGGCTCAAACAACACATGCCATATGCCATGCCTGCTCCAGCTGAACCACATCTGTGCTGCTGCGTACGCTGTGCTGTGCTGTGACTGTCGGTATGAATACGTGGCTCACACTGCACAGCGCAGCGCACCACGAGGTTCTCCATGTTGTAGTCTCCGCGCAGCGTGGCGAGGGCGACGCCGTGGAAGAGGCTGATGAGGTGTACAAAGGTGTCGCAGAACCACTTGTGCTCCTCGACCTCCTCCGGGGTCGCCCCTGTCTTGGGCACGGCGGTGCGGTCAAAGTTGAGCGTCGTGCGGATGGCGTCGGACAGCCGTGCCGTCATCTGCTGCAGCTGCGTGCGCCCCTCCCAGTACCGGTTGTAGCTCAGGTTGCTCCTGCATGCATGTGCGCAGTGTGCCGACGCCGCTGTGCTCCGCTGTGCCGAGGCAGGAGCACATGTGCTGTGAGATGCATCCGCTGGCTTTGAGCAAATCTAGCACGCGATCGCCGTGTGTTGCAAGTGATAAATCTAGGACCCAGCAGCGTCGAGGCAACAGACCAGTCAACACGCAAACAGACCGACTGTCAGAAGCCCCAAGGGCACTCTCCGTATGAGCAAATGCCAGATCGCCGTGTGTGGGCGCCATGAGGAGTTTGACTGTGGAGTCCGCAGCAGCGGGCTAGCTGCAGTGCCCTGCCTATGGGTGCAAAGTATCGCAGGACTACCCTAAAGCACGGCCACTGGAGATTGCACACTCCATTCTGATGAAGATGGCACCCTCATTGCATTGAGGTGTGGCACCTTACATGAAGATGGCACCCGCCATGCTCGCCAAGGTGCTGGCCATGTGTGCTGGGCTTGCTGTGAATGCATGCTGAGCATGTACGCACTGTTTTTCGGCACAGCATGCCGCAGTTGATGCTGCAGCTCTAGATGGTGGGCCGCCGCAGCCCTCTTTGGTCCCCGTTGTACCGATCTCATGCCCTGATATGGATTGTGTACTGCCCTCAAGCGTGCAGCAGTAGTGGAAGCTGCATGTATTGGGTGTGAGTTGTAGTGGGATCCTGTGCGACGCAAGTTGACCTTTGGTTGTACACGGAAACCTGTGGTCGTGAATGTATACGTAGTTCACAACCAACAAACCGCATAAGCAGGAGGACGTGAACTGCATTTTTGTCCTGCTGCTTGTGCTGTTTTTTGTTCTGCATGCTCGAAGCTGCTTTCTTCTGCACCACTGAAGCTGTGCTCTTACTTATGGTGTATCACATAAGCATGGGCGGGGGCTGCAGCGCTAGCACAGGCAGTGGTCGCCTTTGCATGGACACGGGTTGCATATGTACGCGGATCTCAATGGTGTATAAATTGCCGTACTGGGTACTTAAAAAACAAATCAACAGCTTTTGTCATTTCAGGGGCTGGGTGCTTGCCCAACTTCAGAGTCAAGACACATCAGATGTCGTTGTACATGTGGCCGTGGCCGGAAAGGGAATATACTCGACACAGATCACTGGTAACCAAACAGGATATTCCATGAAGCGTGTTGTTAAACTTCTCAAGGCCCAGATAAGAGTCACACAGTGTAAGACTCCAATTCGAAATTGTGTTCTGTGCACATGCCACATGCTGAAGTGCATATGCATCTACATGGGCAGCTGGCCGGCACCATCATTCCATCATTCCACAGCCTTGCATGGTGGTATGAACCAGAACCCTGCATAGAACAGAATGCAGAACACAGTGTGGCAAGCTTGGTAGTGCAATGGCCTGAGCTCATAGCTGGAATCTGAGGCCAGGGGACAGCCACAAGGCAGATTCTGCTGACAGACATGCACCACAAAGATGCCCAAGATTCTCTGATGCGTGATGGACGCTTGCAGTCACATCCTGTCAAGCCGGCATGCACACGCATCTGGACATGGTAGTCTATCCTCTGGGACCTTGTCTCCTGGAACGGCATGTCACATGCACAGAATTGTCGTCAAATTCGATCAGTCAGGGCAAAACTGGCGAATTGAATTGAATTGCAGTTTTGGGGAGCATGCCCCTGTCAAAGTGATGATTCGCCCATGCAGTAACTACTACACAGGATCCCGCTGCTGGGTCCTAGATCTATCACTGTGTATTACAGGACTTCGGGATCGTGGACACTGTGGAGGCCTCCACAGGATCCCCCTGTTTTGACTGGCTCTGCAGCTGCGTGGCTGGTACCAGCCGCGCTGGCCGGTACCAGCCGCGCTGCGCAGCTTTACAATGGGTCATTTGATCTATCCCAGTGCTACACGGACGGCGGCGCAGGAGCCCAGCAGCGAGGGCAACAACAGGCAAGCAAGCCCGCAACCGCTGCCAGCCGCTTGCTGGAATCGAGCAGAAACTGTCAAGAATCCATCAACCACAATGCACTGCTACAACCGCATACCAGCGCACACCATGACCATACCCCCTACAAGAATGCCACACTGTGCACAACCACCCACTAGCACACATTTACATTTACACAATTACGGCCGCACCCATCCAAGCCATTTGCTCACCGTTACGTACCGGGCCTCTCCCACGAACTCCGGCCAACGGACACCGCGGTGGCGCCACATGCACCACCAGTGGCCACACACAGCCCCACCGTATTGATAGGGATCCCTATCCCAGTATGACATAGCCTGAGTCACCGCTGGCTGGCCGTTTCAGGTTTTGCCACAAGCTGTGTGTAACACAGGGATGGACCGCTGGCGCAACGTGCGCACATCCATGCTAGCTGGATTCAAGAGAGTGCTGCATGGTCATGGCATGACATGTTCACATTTGAGCCCAAGGGGTCTGGCCCAGGCCTGGCCCATCCGCATCACAGGCATACATGAGAGCATGCGCAAGGGGCACCTGCGTATGCGTGTCTGTGTGTACAGTGCCTTGCGCCGGCGACCCACAGGAGGGGCCCGTGGGTCGCGGTGCTGGTCGCCGAGTTGCTGGCCATGGGTTACTAGCCATGGGTTGCTGCGCTCATTGGAAAATATGCTCCAGAAAACGCATGGGGCCGTTCCGACATGAGCACCCCTTCATGATCACCCCTCGCCGGCAGTGATGCTTACCATGCACAGTGATCATGAATGATAGCTGTAAGGTCCCCTGCCCCGTTCGAGACGGCTGATGGCAATCAAACACAGATCATGACCAAACACAGATCATGCGTGCCCTCCATCACCCTGCAGCTGATGTACTGAGCCACTCTGCTCTCATACAAGTTGGTCATGACGGGCCCAGCTGGCACAGGCGTATCAATGGTATGATTGAGGCACGCAGGGGCCCATCAGCAACAATATCACTGTCCTGTGGATACTCACAGCAAAACTTGCGGCCGCCTGCTGTGGCATGACAATGTCAGGGGAGGCCGCTTTGGTGGTGGCATGCAGTCACTCATTTTGGGCTGCTCGCTTCGACACAGCCATGGTTGAGTACAAGCCTGGGCCGGTCGCAGCACTGGCAGTGACGGCCTTGGGCTGCAACAGAGGATCAACAGATCAAGAGGTCAGAGTGCATGTGGGCACAGCTGTGGCTGCCCACAGAATGGAATATTATTGTTACTCTCATGACGTCCAATGAATGCATGTTCAGTGACCCTTGTCCTGGGTATGTCCTGGGTAGCCTGCAGCTGCCTAAGGCCTATACCAACGGGACGACAGACCGCAGCCATTCTGTCACAGCCATTCTGTCACGGCGCGGCATGCCACGTCGGTGGCTCGGCAGCGACAGATCAATTGGGGTCTGCGAGATCCTACAGTCATGGCATGCACACACAGCAGCCACTGGACTATATGCACACTTACATCGAGGGGCTCCGATCCAGTGCACCAAGCGAATGTACAACTAGATTCTAGACTCACATGCTACCCAGCAGATGCAAGCCGGCCAGGCGATCACCTGGCACGAACTGCGCACCCGTGAGCCGTGCTACCCTGGACTTTCTGATCCCTGGTCTTTCTGATCACAAACCCGTTTCCTTTCACTGTCGCCGCACTGAACTCCCGCAAGGAGTTCTCAATCCAGCTGGACTATATGCACTGTTACATCGAGGGGCTCCGATCCAGTGCACCAAGCGAACGTACAACTAGATTCTAGACTCACATGCTACCCAGCAGATGCAAGCCGGAATGGATGCAATCCAGCTGGACTATATGCATATGGGTATGGTCAGCCATCAGTGCGCTTCGGCGCAGGCCCCAAACCTGTGACACATGATGGCGCAGAGCCGATGCAGCCATCGTGGACACATGTACAGCCCTTCCAATGTAATTTCGGACAACCAAAGCGCACACCAGACCAAACCATACCCCCCCGTTTGTGTAGTGGCTAAGCCACCGCCTGCTGTTGTGGCCCCATGCGAAGCATCCGGTGCACGGTCCCCCGACTGGCAGCGGCGGCGAAGGTACGCAGCATACGGCCCGCTCCGTTACCATGCTGCACCTGCTGCATCGGAATTGCGCGCAGGTCAACGGCTCATCCCGGCCGCGGCCGTCATGATCAGCTGCTGTGTTACACAGTGATAGATCTAGGACTGAGCAGCGCTGAGGCAACAGACCAGGAAACAAGCGAACATGATCAGCTGCTGTGCGGTTGCAAGATCGCGAGGTGCCGGCTGTAGAGGTGCATGCATGTGCAGTAAACTACAATTGCACGTACGATGACTGCTTGCACACACCGGACGCGCTAATTATATTCCCTAGCTATAGCCGTGTCAGCGGTGACGTGTCAGGCATGCGCACCGTGCTGTAACACTCGCGCGCCGTTTCCTCACAGGGCTCTTGTCACCCTGCTGCGTGCTATGCGACACTATCTACCGGAATGTCCTCCTTAGCCAGTTCTACATGGCTGCAGGCTACCTAGGAGGAGGAGGCATGGAGATCAGATGTTCACATGCGCGGCGCAGTTCCTCTGCAGGCGTTCATGGGGCCATGTCCACGTCGACCCATGCATGGACATGAGCATCACCGCACTCGGGAGTCGCCGTTCCCACATACCGTATGACGCAATAGCAATTTCGCAGAGCAGCTTGAGCCGAGCTGTACTTGCACGCTACATCGCCTCAAGTACCGGCTGCAAGGAATTTTACTGACACAAACTCATCCTGCAGCTGGAGCGGTGCGCTGGGTCTTCCAGAGTGCTGATGTGCATATGTTATAGTAAACTTGCGGGGTACCCTTCGAGCGAGCTCGAGTGTGCTAACGCGCCACAACACGCCAAAAGAACATTTGCTTGCCCTTAGGATTGCTGGGATGGGCGCCGGACCTGAATTCGCCTGGCACAGAGACATTGGCGCCACGACAAGCAGACAGTGATCGAAGAAAAACAATGTTTTTAGAATGGAATGAGTGCAAGCCACAGTGGGCCGCGGCATTGCGAAGCATTCAGCCAGATTCGGCGACCGGTCAGCGCACGCGTGCTCCGATCGTTCTGCGGGGCAGGCGGCCCGAAACACCATGCAGCGAAAATACACGGTATGCATTGCAGCAGTCACATGCAACAGTCTTTGCGTTGGAAGACGGTGAACAAGGGCATGCAGAGAGCACCGTGCTGCAGCGGAAGTGCTTGACAAGCGCGCGGATGACTTGATTGACAACACCCGCTCACGTCCGGCTGCACCAGCGCCGATCCTTGCAGCCTGTGACGACAGGCACCGAAGAGACGTCTATACTTCAGCTTCTGGTTGACGACTACCGGGGTTTTGGCCGGAATGGCATGCGCGCCACAGCATGGCAGCTCCCCAGGCGCGACTCGGAGCACGTCACCGAAGCCGCACAGCCTGGGTACTCACAGCACGGTACCGGTGTACAGATCTGGGGGCACACCTGAAGACGACCATGAAGCCAACGATGAAGAAGAACATCTGCACGGGGTACGAGTTGCTGAACAGGTCCCAGCCCGTGGTGTTGAAGAGCCCAGAGAGAGTGGCTGCGATGCCAGCGGAAAGGCAGGCGTGCGGCATCGCCCTCGGGAACGCCGACCCATACATGCGGAAGAGCACATAGTTGCCCCAGAGCCCTTTATCATACGTGATCATTGCTGAGAGGAGGGCGCGAACGGCTGGACCGTGTGCCTGGGACGTGTACTAGTAGGCGCGCGCTACCAATGAACTGGTGCTCCACGCCTCAGTAGAGCGCACGTGAGCACCAGTGCCTACAGCAGCAGATGATGGAGTGAACATGCGAACTGCATTGCTTTGCAGCAATGGATTCTTTTGATTGCGGTGGCTGTGCGTTCGCTTTGCGAGCGTGGGACCTGCAGCCTTAGACAGCGCGCAGTGCCGAGGTGAGCTATCATGCATATGTTTCGAAAATCGCACCTCTAGCCACAAATCCGCGCTGATCCGTGCGGACACCCCATGCATGCCCATGCAGTCAACGGATCCTCCCGAAGCATCACCGCGTGCTCGTGTACGTACCCTGCAGGGCCCTGATGCGTCTCGCAAGGAACCATCCATTACGCTGCAGCTCGCAAGCCTGTGATGAAAAGGCGCGCGCGGAGCGTGCATGATCACTTCGAAGCTGTTGCCGGCACCAGTTGCCACAAGCCAGCTTGCATGCGGTTGCACCTCAGCCCTGCAGGACGGGTGGTTGATGGATCCTTGCATGTTGCTGCTTGCTACCGGCTGCTTGCTGGGGTTAGGTTGCTTGCTAGCTAGCTTGTAGTTGCCCTCGCTGCTGGGCTCCTGCCAGCGTGCGTCGATCTCAGTTCAACACGTCAGCCCTGCAGGACCTCCCACAGCGACAGTGCGGCAAGCGATTGACGTGCTCTAGACCATCACTATTGATTGCTGTACGATGTGGCAAGGTAGGCATACTGTCATGGCTGTCAGGCAATTGGCCGCCCACGGCGCGCCTCTGCTGTTGAATGACTGCCGCCCAGATCATCTCTTCACTGCGGGTCACGACCCCAAACGGCTCCGAGCCTACAGAAATTTCTGATGCCCCGACGCTATTTTCAGTGGCTGTCGGCACTGCATGCTCTTTGCAGGTCTGCGTGACACCACGCCACAACGAGCGACTCGGCTAGAGCTCCGAGCTCCGGCTCGCTTCTACAGTACTATGCTTCGTAGTCCCCAAATTTCTGAAGCAACATAAGTTACGCTAGATCCGAAAGCCTAGGAGCGACGCATGCCCCCATAATCGATCTCCAGCGCTGGTACTGCACGACATCCTCAGAGTGTTCCCAAACCTGGCACAGCCTCGCCTGTGTACAGCACATGATCCGCGAGAATCTCCGCAAGAAGGTGGTGGACTGCGTGGAAGCCCTCATTTGGGCAGTGCAGGTGTGGCAGGGCTGACCAGGTAATGTAGAGCACTACAGCCCTTATTGCCATCAACTGGCACGGGAAAACAAACCAAGCAGTGCAGGTCCATGCGGTACGTGCACCTGAATTGTGTAGTGGCACCTCATCTCAGCTTGGTCCTGTCAGCATTCCCATGTTGTCAAAGGGACAGATCTAAGTCTTTATTCTGACCTGAGGGTCTCGTGAATTAGTTCACACATGGAACATGCGTCCCATGTCTACATCACTGGTCTGCCATGTCAGGTGACCGTGCAGTCCAGACGGCACAGGTTTTCTGGCAGAGCCCAGGGACGCAGGATGATGGCCCGGGTTAGGGTCCGCCCGAGCTCGGCCGAGCGGTCGAGTCAAGCAGTCTAGGTCGGCCCCAGGTGCGAGAGTGGTTCGAGGACACGGCTGAGCAGTGCGTGGGCCCCACTGGGCTGCAAGGTAGCTGATGCCAACAGCTGATCATGATGCAAGTAGCTGATTCCAGCATCGGTTTGCTCAGCGAATCTGGCAGTGGCGGTTGTGCGCCGCTAGCATTGCACTCCACAGGCTCGCCACTCTTCGACTTGCAATTATCCGGCCATGACACTACGGCAGCTGCTGGGTAGAGCTGCAGCAGGCGCGGGCTGCGAGGCAGGCATGACCCCATCAGCTGTGAAAGCACCCAACCCAAAGAGCAATGGTAAGTGTGGCCAGTGCGCCACGCCAACTTCAAGTCGGCCTCACGGGGAAGTGTGAACTACAAATTACACACTTGCAGCAACGGGCACGTGAACATGGAACAGCATCGGATGTGCGAACATGGCAGGGTGCAATCCTTCCTTCATGCAGCATTCAGACCGCAAGCTCACGCACTGCAGTCCCACTCTCTACTAGTACCATTCATGAACTGAAGATTGTTTATGAAGATTGTATACACAAGGACGTTCAACAGGCTTAAAGCTTGCAGCGGTCACAGCGTGTGAAGGAGTACAAGGCCACTGTGCACCCACTATTGTGCACAACTTCAAGGAGGCATTCTCCGCGCCTGTCTCACACTCCTTGGGCCAGGCTACGTGTCATGTATCCTCCATGCTGCGCTTATCGCCTCATGATCTGATGGTGGGCCCGCAGGTGACATGTGGCCATAAGAGGCCCGACTGACACGCACAAGCATCGGGAGCCGACTGCGCCATGCACAGCTGACTCTTCTGCTCAACCCGGAAAAAAAAGCATCCCGGCCTATCTAGGGTACATAAGTCTTTGCCTTGTCGGTGGAGTGTGTGCTTTGTCGGCTGGACTGCCGCCTCCCAGCCCATTACTCCGCCGGGAAGCCGGGCGATGCCACAATACCGCCCGAGAGCGACACCTGCGGCAGCTGGCGCTGAGCCCCGCGCTGCGTGCTGTGGTGCACGCTCCTTGTTGTGCTGGGCGGCTGGACGCCCAGCGTGCGGTCCTGCGGGGGAGTGTTGAGAGACGAACTACTGCTCGAGTCCGCGCCGCCACCGTCCATCTGCGGCAGGCCGGGCAGAGCCAGGTACGTGGCGTGCGGCGTGCTGTGCCGCGCCTGGAGCTGTGGGCTTCTCTGTGTGCTATGCTGTGGGCTGGGCTGAGGAACGCTGTAGGGGCCTCGACGCACAGCGCGCACGCAGGACCCATCGCCATGCTGTGCGCCGTGCTGTGGTGTGCAGATTGGCCATATCTCAGGGCTGTATGCGGTGTTGAACCCGCGCTGTGTGCTCTGATCCGGCAGGTCAGCACAGAGTGCCAAGTTCTCCCGGGTGAGCGAGGCGGGCACATCAGGGTTTGGCCGTGCGGCAGGAGCGCTGCCGGCCATGTGCTGTGGACTTGGTGCACGCAGCCGCTCACCTGGCAAGCTGACACGGCCAAGCGGAAGCATGGCCGTGGCGGGCGTGCTGCCTTGCGCAACAGATACTGTCTGCGGCCCGATGGAGCTGCCGTGCTGTGTGCTGTGTGGATGGAGCGCAGACAAAACGCTGCATACCTTGATCAGGGCGGTGGATGCGCGCTTCAGGCGGTGCGCCGCCGCGCGCTCATTGGCCGCGTCTGCCACTGCCGCAGCCGATACCTCTGCTGCCGCCCCTCCACCAGCCCCCGCCTGCTGGCCGCCTCTATCGCTCTGCGTTGGCGCAGCACGAAGCATGCTGTGTATCCGCAGGTCATTGTCCGCTGCCCGACCACGCCATGCGGCTCCTGAACCGTGCTGTACCACATGCTGTGCTGCGTGCTGTGGGCCATTGTTGCCGGCGCCAGCATGCACAGCCGCCGTGGTGCACTGGCCAACACCACTCCGCCCCCGCCGATTCTTCTCAGAGGCGGCACGCACCCCAGCCTTGCCACCGCGCTGCGCCTGCGCCGCAGCTTTCACCCTCGCCCACGTTTGTCGCGTTCGAGCGCCAGCCGCAGACGGCCGCACATCAAACGCAGTACATACTGGGCCAGGAGGCAGTGTTGGCTGTGCGCCAGTGCACGCTGCGCCATGCATGCTGTGGCCTTCTGTAGACCTGCCCGCTCTACCCTCGTCGAGCGACAGCTGGCCATGCAGCTGCACGCTCCCCCGGCGAGGCGCGGGCGACCGCACGGCCTCAGCACGCGGCGAACTTCCGACTGGGAAGACACACCGTGCGCTAGGCGCCTGTAGCCATGTGCTGTTCGTGTGCGCAAACGTCGCCGCTGGGATGTCATTGGCTGTAGAGTACTGCCGCAGGTCACGCGCGTCCGGCGGCGCAGGCCGGTCAGACTGCCGTGAGCGCTGGCTGCCGAGCTGTGGGAGAGGAATGGTCACGCCGTCCGGTGTGGTGATCAGGTAGGGGCCGCAGGGCTGCCGGAGCGGCGGGCAGCGTCTGACGCGCCACTCGCTTTGCGAGAGGGGGTTCGGGAGGGAGCTCGAGAGGGGGTGCGTGTCATGATAGCCGGGGGGCTGCTCGCGGCGACCCCCGCAGCAGCCGCTGCGGCCGCGGCTGCAGCAGTCTGCGTCAAGCCTGTGGGGCCAAGGCGCTCCTGACGGGTCGGGGCTTTGGGGCTCGAGCCCCATGACATTCATGACATTCGTGACAAACACAGCTTTCGGCGCTGCATCTTCACCTGCCTGCAGAGCATGCACAGCGCATCAGGATAGTCACGGTCACAGTGTATGCTGCAGTGACTCCAGTGCCGTCTGTGACGCGCCCATGCATGGCAGTTGCCTAGAACGTGCAAGATGCTGCCTGTGCCTCAGCAGATGCAGGCGCGACACAGCGTTCACAGGGCCTTGGTGTGCTTTTCAATATGTGAACTCCGCCATTCACTTCCTCCAACTGTCCAGATCGCATGAACCTCGCCAAAGGGTACACCTGATGCACACACCTCACACTCGTGCAGCGGCCCTTAGGAAACTAAGAGCTTAAAGCGGTCGGCGTCACATTGTAGCATCCACTGGTGTGGATGCTTCATCTGGCGCCTCCAATGTGTGATTGAATGCTCAGCTTGTCCGTTTTCACGCCGTGCATGGTGAGCGCACCGCTATGGTGCAGCCTCACATACATCAACACATTGGAAGTCTTCAGACTAGCTGCACGTCCGTATGATGCACTGAATCTGCGCCCCTTCGAGTGAATGCACGCATGATGTATGAATGATGTCAGCAAGGCAGCGCACCGGTGTGCCTGCTGTGCCTGCTGTGCCTGCTGTGCAGTCCCGCAGCTGCACCGTGTTGCCTGGCCCCGCCAGATCTCCGACGTCCGTGAAGGCAACAGGCCGGTCCGAGTGCAGAACCGCCAGCAGCCGCTCGTTCAGCTTGTACTGCATCTGCACAGCACAGCACGGCAGATCATGTTGAGGGTGGCATATAACGTGCTCAGAATCTACACAGCACAGCACAGCAAACCATATGGAATTCCTTCAAAGGTGCTCTTTCAGCAGCTTGCTGCATCTACCAAAGCATACCACAGCGCAACACACCAGAGCCGGTGAATCAAACGTGCCGGCAGCTGCCCATGCATGTCTCGGCGGTGGATGTCCGTATACGGCTGCTGGGCCTCAGATCTACCTCAGCATGACACACAACAGCCCAGCACAACACATCAGATTAGCGCAGCATGTCAAATCCTGAAACGCGCTTTATTCTCAAGCTTACACCATGCATTGGAGACTCTGGCCTGCACAGCCCAGTGGCAGGGCAGCAGATCATGGACACAACACATGAGTCATGCCTCCCCCACACGCGCGCGTGCTGCGCGTACATTCGGCAATAGGTATAAGACATCACTACTGCGTGCTCAACAGACGTGGCCTTGCGGCTGTGTTCTATCCACATGCATGCCTCATGTGCTGGCGTCTTGGTAGAAACACACTGAAGTACATCCAGGGTCGTGAGGGGCCAAATTCGAAGCGCGGCGGAGCGAACCTGTGGGAGGGGCAGCTCGTTGGGGTCGTAGAGCAAGGGGTCCTCGATGTCCGAGGCCACGCCATGACTCAAGCGTGCACTCGCTACAGCTCTGGTCAGCTGGATCGAATGCGATACAGGTGTTAGACTAGAATATCATACACTGGGTATCCAGTGGTTTCTGTCACTGCACGTAATTTCATGCCACCTCACGAAGTACCCTTATCCGGTCCGCATTGCGGGCTGCTCAGAGGGGAAAAATTTTTAATACCCCAGTAGCGTCAGCATACCATGAAAAATATCGAAAAGGTACATGCCACGATCGTGCGCCAAGCGACACAACACACTCATGACGTACACAAGATGACGGCGCGCGGCGCATGATGACATCGCGCTGCCATCTGGCGGGCACTACCGTGCGCAGGGACCGCACATCTGAACCTGCCGTGCATTCAATTCAATTCCATCCAAGTTATTTTCTTGGCTTCTTGCTATACAGTTGGTGGCCATTCGCGGCCACTGCGCTCATTTGCAATGTTTCCAGAGTATGCACGAATGTCTGTTGCTAGTTAGCTGAGTTGAAAGGACATATCAATGATGTATGTAATGGTTTGATCTGTGAAGTATGATCTGGAGGGAAGGACGTCGCAGTTGTCAGCAAGGCGATGAATTCAATGCAACACCAACAGTCCAATTCAATGCAACACCAACAGTCCGATCGCAAATAACGGCCTGGTTCTCCATTAATGTACTTCGAATGTGAGCTGGATGTGGACCCTGGTCTAGCGTAGCTTGATCAGCAAGCCCGCCAAGAATCTGTCGCCGTTGTTGACATCCAAGAACTATGCCGCTGTCCTCGATGTCGCGCAGACCACAACGCAAGCTGCAATAGGAACGATATCTAATTCATATGGACGGATTACGTGCGAATTGTAGCGTTGTTTAACGAGACATATGTCGAAGCGGGAGGCGGGAACATCGGACTGACATAAAGCGGATCACCGGGCCAGCGCATCATGGCGTGAATATCGCAACGTAACGAATGTGATATCATTTAGTTATCATTTGTTGGAGCATCGCTGTGCAGAGGCGCCGGGGCCCCGTGGCGCAGGCACGCGGATCCCGGTTGCCACGGGGAATCATCGTTTTGGCCATGCATAGGGTCGAGCGTGGGATGACGGTTTGGAGGTTCGAAAATCACGAGGTAGCTATTGGATGTTCGTAGACCACGAGGGTGTCAAATGGTCACGTAGCGTAGTGGGGTATTAATAGATGGAGGGGCTCAGACTCGATGACCGCGCGCATGTCATCGAGTCCGCCTGTCGCCACCCATGCGTGCACTGCAGCCGATCGTTCCGCTGGGCGAGGGTCCTCGTGTTCAAGGGCTGAAGATTTCCGCCCATGCATCCAACAAAATGAATATAATCAATTTGGTGCTCGTCTTGTGGCTGTCGACACGACGTACATGTATACAGCATGGCCACAATTGCAACCCGACTGGACTTCGTTGCTGGCCACGAATGCTGTCACAACGCGCAGGGCCGCGCTTCTATTGTGTCTACAGGCGCTTACGTTCCCTCCACCGGGATGTGACTTTCGACTATCGCAAATCTGCGGATGCAATCCGTATTCACGCGGGCAACGCTCACCGCAAATGGCACGTGATTAGCCCAGCTGTGCACAAGCCTGACCAGTGTCGAGGAGCCCACAACCTGGCACACCCGTGTTGTGATAAAGGGTGGTTGCGCATGCACGGCATGCACGATGGACACATGCATGGTGTCTACTACGGAACACAACGTGTTGTCCAAGGACGCACACTGCCATAGTGTGTGTTACACAGTGATAGATCTAGGACTCAGCAGCGCCGAGGCAACAGACCAGGCAACATGCAGATAAACAGACCGGCCACCGCAAGCACCAAGGCCACGCGCCGCACGAGCAAATGCCAGAACGAACTAACGCCAGCGCGAAAGCCGACACGCACACACCACGCAGTACGACGCAGGCCATGCGCACACCAAACACACAGCTAGCACTCGCCGGGTCCACAAGCGGTCATCGACTCGACACTAGCAGTCTGCACGGGCGCGACAGCGTGCGCTACGGCCATGTCCGAGGCCGCGAGGCACCGGTTCCAGGATCCGTAGCCTCAGCCAGCTCGGCAGCCCGAGCGGTGTCCGGGGAGGGGCGCAGAGGAGAAACGGCGGACGTGCGCTGGGAGGAGGGAAGAGGGAGGGAGGGAAGAGGGAGGGATCGGGTGCGGGGGGGGGGGGGGGGGGGGTGGGGGGGCTGCAGGGTGGGCCATAGTGGGCCATAGTGTGTGACAGTCCAAACTGCACTGAGGCTAGCTCAGCCAGAGACCATATATGGACAGGGACAATAGGAACTGTCATCAGTGATAAGAAGCGGTAACATATGCTTGCATGACTTGGTTACTGTCAGGCTTGCACGGTAAAATATAACAGGTTATGGGCCCTACACGTTATTGCCACGCGCGTCGATAAACGCAAGCAAGCTTGACAAGTGTGAACAGGAAAAGTACGGCAGAGCTCAGTTTACGAGCACGAGAAGGTTCCGACCAAGTGCAGTTGGTGGGTTTTTCAATTTTTAATCCCGAGGGTGCGCAACAGAGTTTGTTGCTACAGGAGATAGTCAACACACCATGAGTGACGAGGACAAGCTAAAAGTGCCATACCTGACTTCATCCAACTACCAGACATGGAAGCATAAGATGAAGCAGAAATTGAAGTTGAAGAGACTTTGGGCTGCCACTCTGGAAAACGACAAGCACATGGAGCGGGAATAGATGAACGAGAACAAGACTCAGATGACGCATTGGCGTACATATTCTTAAGTATCTCAATGGGAATTGATGGAGTAGTCAGACATGCAAACACGGCTGAAGAAGCCTGGGATCATGTGGAGACTATATTCGGCGCACGTTCCTGTGTCGCTGCCAACCAACTCAAAGATGAGATGTCAGCCTTGCAACAACACAGAGGAGAAGATGTGGTATCCTATCTCAGCAGAGCGCAGAACATGAAGCAATCAGTTTACGAAATTTCGGAATACGTCTACGAACCCGAGAATTTTTTGTATCTGGTCAACAAAGGGCTGCGACCAGAGTTCAAAGAGTTCGGGGATCACATGAAGTGGAAACTTCGGGAAATTGACTTAAAGGAGTATGCAGCAGAACTCAAACTCTAGGAACGCGTACTGAACGTGACAGACGAGGCTGAAGTATATCATATGAAGAGTGGGCGCAAGCCGTTTGTGCCCAGGGGTAAATCCGCGGCATGGAAGATGCCAGAGAGGATGGCCGCGATGAAGGCAGACACGCACGCGTGCGGCATTGCCCCAGGGAATGCCGAGCCGTACATGCGAAACAGGACATGGTCGCCCCACAGCCCTTTATCATATGTGATCATGTCACTGCAAACTGGTAAATATTGCTATGCTTGTCAGGTGCAGAGTGCTCACGCCCGCTTGTGTCTATAGACGCAGCTTGTGGCGCTGGCAAGTTAGATCTGTAGACGCGTCCAAGGTGCACGTACGTTAGCTTCCGAAAGGGAACAATGAAATATACAGCCAATGGGCCTTTGCTACAAGCAGATGTGTGTTTGCTTCCTGCTGCTACGAACGCTGCAGCTGGTTGCGACGGCCGCACCTGCTACAAATATATGTGTCTCGCACCCCCGCCCGCCAAGCGGACAAGGGTGTGTGCCGCGCAAACTTCGCCATGCACCATGCACGTAGAAAGCAGTGGCAGGTGGTGTCATTGGTCAATCATAGACAGCATGCGCTCACACCTGCAGGACGTGTCCCGTCGCTACACTCGTAGCCACCAACGTTGTCATCGTTGCCGACTAGTCCCGCGCCTTTAATTTTACACGGAGATGAACGCAATAGCCCGGCAGCGAGGACAACAGCAGGAAGTAGACGGCCAAAACCCCCGAAAGCAGACAACAGCAACAAGCAACAACTGTCTCAGGTGAAAAGCCACAACGAACCGACACAGCCGACACAACCACACCCACGCACCCACACGCATGCGCACTCCCGCACCTCACCACCACGGCACCCGCGCCACAACCGCACACAGCAACCACCTGCCAAACTGCGCACTACCGCCCACCCAACAGCAGCATCCCCACTCCATCCAGCCCCACTCGAGCACTCCATCACGGGCCCCCCGCACATGAGAGCCCGGGGGCTCATGGCCCCCACAGTGCAGGGCGTACCAGCCCTCCCCCCCCGGCCACCCGGCAGGGGCCTGAGGGTGGGGCGCGAAGGGCACTGGCGGCGCCGCATCGCTCTCCCTGCGGCAGCTCACGGGAAGGCAGGGCGGGTCAGCACGACCAGACGCGGGGCCGGCCTGCGCCGCTGCAACCACGGCACCCGGTCCATCAAGGCGGCCAGCGGCCGCCTGTAGCACCTTTAATGCCGGTTTGTGCCTGAGAATGCTCAATTTGAAAGTAGAGCTTACCAATTCATGTGTTATCGCGCCGGCCATCTCCGAGGCCGCGAGGCACCGGTCCCAGGGGCTGCAGCCACAGCCAGCCCGGCAGCACGAGCGGTGTCCGGGAACGGGGGCAGAGGAGGAACGGAGGAGGTCCGCTGTGAGAAGGAAAGGGGCAGGGCGGAAAAGGGACGGGTGCGGGGCGAGGGGGGGGGGGGGGCTGCAGGGCGAAATGGGTGGAGGTGGGGGTAGGGAGGGGGGGCACGACGCAAGGCTATGCGCGATGGCCTGTCAGCGCCGGCAGGCCGTCCGTGGGGCCAGGAAGGCCCGGCAGCACCGCCCGCCCGACCAGTCTAGCGCGGAGGGGCGCGGCCGGGCTTGGCGCGCCAGCGCGCGGCACAATGTTGTGGACAGGTCCCGCATGGCATTGAGAAGGAAAGTAAGCTTAGACACCGCGCTGTGTCCCGCGGCTGCCTCTGCGACCGTCTGGAGGAAGCGGTATGCGTCCCGTCCAACCCTGCCATACGTCTGATGCACGAGCGGGAATAACCGGGCGGCACCTGTGACGGCGCTATATTTGTCGCGCTTTTGCCGTTTGCCCTTCTCAACGGTCGCGCCAGCCTCACGTGGCGCACCGCGCACATGCGACCTAGCAAGCAGGTGCATCACGTTCACATCCAGCAGCGCCATGCGCGTGGTGAGGAAAGCCATGAGGTCGCCGCGCTGCGGAGGCCCCTGCGAGGGGCGGTGGGGGGGGGGGGGCGCTGCTGCCCGGTCAGGGGCGGGGGGCTCATTGCGCGTCGGGGTTTGGGCCGCGGTGGGGGGAGTCCGGTGACGGCGGCAGTGGCGGTGGCAGTGGCGGTGGCGGTGGCGGTGGCGGTTGGCCTCGCTGACACGGCACGGCCTATGCACTCGCAGATGGCGCAGCCGGCGGGCGTGTGAAGTCCGCTGGCGGCACGGCTGGTGGCGACTGCCGGCTGCCGCGGAGGGGGAGCACGCGTACACTATGAGAATGCTGCCAGCACTTTCGGGACGTCCTTTGCCCTGATTTCCAGAAGGACGCCTGGAGGACGGCACGACGACCAATTGGTGTCATCGGGAGGGCGGCATGGAGCCGCCCTAGGCCTGGCGCAGCGGGACGCCCTCATGCCGTTACCACGAGTTCGATGACTCATAGAGCTCGTCACCGGGATGACCTGCGTACTGGGCAAGTGACGTGCATGGGACGCATCAAGTGACGTCACGTCGGCGGCGGTTCAATTTGAAATGACGTAATCTGAGTCGTTCACCTCGCAGGACGTCTTGTGTTACACAGTGATAGATCTAGGACTCAGCAGCGCCGAGGCAACAGACCAAGCAACAAGCAAACAGACAGCAAACAGACAGACCGGCCACCGCAAGCACCAAGGTCATGCGCCGCACGAGCAAATGCCAGAACGAACTATCGCCAGCGCGAAAGCAGACACGCACACACCACGCAGTACCACGCAGGCCACGCGCACACCAAACACACAGTCTGCACTCGCCGGGCCCACAAGCGGTCGTCGGCGCGGCACTAGCAGTCTGCACGGGCGCGACAGCGCGCGCTACGGCGATGTCCGAGGCTGCGAGGCACCGGTCCCAGGAGCCATAGCCTCAGCCAGCCCGGCAGCCCGAGCGGTGTCCGGGGAGGGGAGCAGAGGAGAAACGGCGGACGTGCGCTGGGAGGAGGGAAGAGGGAGGGAGGGAAGAGGGAGGGATCGGGTGCGGGGGGGGGGGGGGGGGGGGGTGGGGGGCTGCAGGGTGAAATGGGTGGAGGGGGGGGCTCTCGGGGCGAGATGGGCGAGGGGGGGGGGGGGGGGGGGGGGTGCGACGCAAGCCTATGCGCGATGGCCTGTCAGCGCCGGCAGGCCGTCTGTGGGGACAGGAAGGCCCGGCAGCAGCGCCCGTCTGACCAGTCTAGCACGGAGGGGCGCGGCCGCGCGGGCTTGGCGCGCCAGCGCGCGGCACAATGTTGTGGACAGGTCGCGCATGGCATTGCAGGACGTCTTGTGTACTATCAATGAGGTAGAACATACACAGGATGCTGCTGGCTACAGAACTGACACAGGCTACCCTGACTAGTTTCGGCCAGTGCCAATGGCCTCATCAGACGGATGGTGTGCAGTCCAACAGTCAACGGCGATCACGAGCGTAGGGCTCCTAATGTAGTCCTCGAGGGTGTGGCTGTCTCAACCTGCTTTTTCCATCACTAGATTGAGAAACAACATGAGTCCGGATGATGGGATCGGCGTGTCCACATGGCCCACAGGCGTGAGCAATGCGCGCAACGCGCATGCCAGGCATACATGCATAGCAGCATGCATAGCAGCAGATGTGATGTTGAAGAGTGTCTGTGCAGTTTCTCTGGTAAAAATAGCGCGTGTGCGCGATACAACCATGTTCGTTGTTATGTCGCAGAGCTGTGTAGGAACGCGCCAAAAGAACCCGCGCGTGCAGATGCCAAAAAGAAAACTACGCATCTGAATGTAGACTGTAGATGTCCGTGTCTCCGTTTCCGCCCCCTGAGCCCAGAAGAGGAAACGGCCATGCAACTTCTCTGGAATATATGATTTCGCGACCGACCTGACCACCCAGGCCGGCCGTCCACGCGCCAATCAGGCCCACGTAGATGATGATTAGTATGGTATCGACAGCTGACTGCTGTTTCGTACGCGTTCCGACGCACGTAGTCACGCCAAGCTGTACCCCGCAGCACGGCAAGTAGAACCTTAGGAAAGTGCCAAAGAAAAATATGCACAAAGACCCACAAAAGAACACAGAGTGGTCAGTAGCTTGTATTGACTGTCTTCGCAGACAGATTTGACAACCCCAGCCCAACGGCGTCCCTCCCAGCAACCACCACCATGCCAGCAACTCGCCACACCCACCTCACAGCATCCACACCCAACACCAGATGCCCCGACCAACACTAGCCACCGGACTACGATGTTCGCATCCAACCTGCAAATGTGCTTGCCAGGACTCCAATTCGCTCCGCCAGCATATCAACCAAGATCACCCGACAGCCCAGTGGCAGCCCGACCAACTAGCAGCAGTCGACTCTGTACAATGCCCGCAGTGCCGGAAAGTCCTCAGCTACCCCATCCGCTCACACGAAATAGCAGGCGCAGGCAGCGCAGCGTGCACCCACAAGACCTCCACCGAAGAATCAAGCAGACACCGGCAGGCGGTGAATGCCAGAGCCAAGCCCATCACAACACCACCCCACCAGCAAGCCCACCAGCCCCACGCAAGCACATCCCATGCGCCTCCACCCCGGCAACCCCCACCCCCCCCAGCAGACCAGCGACCCCACCCACCAAACACCCCCAACATTGACGACGATGACCGATTCAGACCAAGACAGCCAATCCCGAAAGACTCCGCACACGCCTTCGGGGACGGCCTGGCCAAGCTCGTCACAGCCATGACCAATGCCCCAGACCACGCCGCAGCCACAGCTGCAACCACAGCCATGCTGTGGTACCCAGCCCGGATCCTGACCGACGACAGCCACAACGGACTCGAACGCCGCATAGCAGCACGGATCCTCGCCCACAGCGCAGGCAGGGATACCATCCAATACGAAGAACGCCGCAAGCAACCCCGCTCCAACCCAGCCAAGCAGACATCCGACCAGCGCACAGCAGCCCGCATCAACACAAAGCTGACCGTGCACAGCCTCTCCCGAGCAGCCGGATGCCTCGCCCCCGGCTCCATCATCCAGCAGCCCACACCAGAAGACCTCGCCAATCTCCAAGACCTCCACCCCCCAGGAGAACCAGCCCAGCCACCTCCCATCGACACAGCCGCACCACACATCACTGTGGACGACCTAAAACGTGTCCTCGGCAACCTTCCCAACTCCTCTGCACCCGGCGTGAGCGGCTGGACGTACGAACATGTCAGACCCGCCGCATCCGCCAGCACTGAGGCCAGAGACGCCATCCTCCACCTCATCAACCAGGTCATCAGCGGCCAGTTCCCGCAGGTAACAGCCCTCCTCAGCACCAAACTCGTCCCCATCCGCAAGTCAGACGGCGGCATCCGCCCCATCGCCGTCCAAGAAGTCTGGGTCCGCATCGCCAGCCTCTGTGCACTCAGAGCATGCAGCGAAGTGGGCCCCAGCCTTGCCCCACTGCAGATTGGTTTCGGTATCTCCGGCGGCGCTCAGACCATGGGCCATGCGCTCTCGTCTGCCGCCATTGGGAATCTCGACACCGTCATCCTGTCAGTGGACTTCAAGAACGCATACATCTCCATCCATACCCAGTCCATGCTTGACGCAGTCCACCAGCGCGCCCCACAGCTCCTCCCATACACCATATGGGCCAACACAGCACCAACCCAGCACCACGTCATAAGTGCCCCACCGGGCACAGCCCTGATCACATCGACCAGAGGTGTGAAACAGGGCGACCCCTTGCCAGCCTCCTCTTCTCACTGACTCTGCAGCCGGCTCTCGAAGCCGCCCAAGCCACCGCAGATCCCGCCGACGCAGCTATGCCGATGACTGCAGCATCCGCGGCACCGGCAAACCCATCGTCAAAGCCTTCACCACCCTGGAGGAACACGCCCACCCGATCCGCCTCCGCATCGGCCGCGCGAAGAGTGCAGCCACATCCATCATTGATCGCGACGCGGCCCAGGTCGTGGCCGACGCCACAGGCGTGCCGCTGCGCCCACACGGCGTCACCTGCAAGGGCACGCCCATCGGCCACACCCCCTACGTCAAGGACTACTGCAACCGCCGCGCGACAACCGCATGTGCGAAGATTGATCGCCTCCTCTCTCTCCCCCTGCCTGCCCGGGACAAGATCCTGCTGCTCCGCGACTCTGTGCAGCATGCCCTCACCCACCTAGTCCGTGTCGCCGCGTGGGACTCGGTCAAAGACGCGGTGCACCAGCTGCAAGACAGGGTAATGGCGGCGGCGCGGGAGATCATGAACCACCCGCGGATGCCCACCGTCGCCGAGGAGCAACTCCGCCTACCGCTACGCCACGGCGGACTCGGCCTCATGGACGTCACGGAGCACGAGGCAGATGCAGCCTATCTGTCCAGCGCCGCGCTGGCGCATGACGCCATGCGCGATGGCCCCCCCGACTTCTGCCCATTCGCCAACGGCGACGTTGCCAAAGGCCTACAAGAAAAATGGACAGCGCTGCGTGCAGCGATGCCGCCGGAGGCGGACTGGGGCCCAGAGGAGCTCGACAACGTCTTCATCGCCACTGGCCTCCCCTGTATGAGCAGAAAAGTGACCAGGGCAGTGGCGCAGACTCGGCACGACGCGCTGCTGCAACAGCTGATCAGCACCCCTGGCGGTGCAAAGGACTTTGCGCGCATGCGCAGCTGCGCCTGTCGTGTTGCTTGACTCTTCGTTGCGCCACAACGTGCAGGGATCGTACAAGGTTGTGCCGGTTGTGCACGAGACATATGGCAGACTAGAGTCGCATGCCATGCAGTACCTCAACACGCTGGCAGTGTCGTTGGTTGGGCCGTTCAACAAGAGAGCAAAGGCTCGCTGGATTGCGAACTCCTTGCGGGAGTTCAGTGCGGCGACAGTGAAAGGAAACGGGTTTGTGATCACAAAGACCATGTCCAGGGTAGCACTCCTCACGGGTGCGCAGTTTGTGCCAGGTGATCGCTTGGCCGGCTCGCATCTGCTGGGTAGCATGTGAGTCTGCACTATAGTTGTACGTTCGCTTGGTGCATTGGATCGGGGCCGCTCGCATTGGCGCATTGGCTCCGCGCCCGCCAACAGCGTCATGCAGGACGTCGGCACAGACTCCGCCGGGGTGCCGGCGGCAACCGCACCAGCCGTGGAGGAGGCTTCCTCTCCGGGCGTGGCTACGCCATACCGCGACGTCAGGGTTCCTCAAGAACTCCCCAGGTCGGTCACTGATGTCTTTGCTGCGGCCGCGGCCGACTGACTGGAGGCCATCCACGATGCCATCAAGCGCGAGCATGATGCGAGCAAGCAGCAGCACATCACTGAGCTATTGATGCACCCTACCGAGCTGCTTGGGGACAACCGCGGCGGCAGCGGGCATCGCCGGCGGGTCCTGGCGCGCATCCGTGACCTCCATAAACGCCGACGTGCTGCCGCGCCGGCTGATACTGACGCCGATGCGAAGCCCCAGCGCACTCGGACAGCGCTGCTGGCTGACCATGAGCTGGCCGGGCGCATGTATAGGCACTGCCGCATCGGCAACGACGGGCGCGCGGCCTGCTGCCTGGACAGCAGCCCGCTGGCAGCCGTTGATGCGGCCACTATAGCAGCGCTGCGGGAGCTGCACCCGTCTCCCCCCCGCCCGTTCTGCTTCACACTGCTGACCTCCCGCCTCCCGCCGCAGTGATCGGGGAGCAACAATTCCATCAGATCGTGCTGAACCTGTCACAGGGCACGGCAGCAGGGCCCAGTGGGTGGACAAACGAGCACATCCGCGCCGTGGCACTCCATGACCCACGCATCCGCGCCGCGCTGCGCCATTTTGTCAATGACCTCCTGTCGGGGAGCATCCCCCACACGGCTCTCCTTCAAGCCAGCCGACTGATCGCCCTCGCCAAGCCGGCAGGCGGCGTCAGGCCCATCGCAATCGGTGAGTCGCTGATGCGCCTGGCGGGCATCTGCGCGCTGGCGACGCTGCCGGATGCAGCCAGCCTGTTTGCCCCGCTGCAGGCCGGTGTCGGCATCTCTGGGGGTGCTGAGATCCCAGGCCATGCGCTGTATCCTGACTTTCATGACCCCGATGTTGTGACGTCCAAGTGGACCTCCGCAATGCCTTCAATCTGTGCGATCGGACCGCCATGCTGGCAGCCGTTGCACAGCACACCCCGGGTCTCTTGCCATTCGTGCGGATGTCATACCAACAGGCATCGGCGCTGCTTCTGCGGCGCCCAGACGGTGCACATGAAGTGCTGTGGAGCAAGAGCGGCGTGCGACAAGGCGACACGATGGGGCCGTTCCTCTTCAACCTGACGTACCAGCCGACTCTGCGAGCAGCGAGCGAGGTCAGCGGCGGAGCCCTGGTCACGGCATGCCACGATGACACGTACCTGCAAGGACGGCCGCATGATGTCGCCGCCGGCACAGCACTGATCATGGGTAGGCACCCGTGCCAGCCGCAGAAGACTAGCGTCTACCGCGAGGACACGGACACAGCTGCGCATGTCGCCGCCTTGCTCGGTGCGCGCGTCGCCCCGGACGGCATCGTGATGTGCGGCACCCCGCTGGGTAGCGATGAGTTCGTCACAGCACCTGTCTCCCGCCGCTGCGCAGCCACTCGCGCGCAGATTGCGAAGCTGACCGCACTGCCACTGTCCCCTCAGGTGAAATGGCTTGTCATGCACAACTGCCTGCAGCATAGAGAATCCCATTTGTTGCGCAGCACGCTGTGGCGGTTTCTGGAGCAGCCGCTGCACCAGGTGGAGACAGCGCTGCTGAAGGGCCTCGGCGACATTCTGGATGTGACCAGCCTCACGGACGCACAGTGCCTGCAAGCCCTGCTTCCCCACCGCCACGGCGGCATGGGCCTACGCAGGTTCACCCAACCCATCGCCGACGCTGCTCGCCTGTCGTCCGCTGCACTCGCCCATGCAGCCCTCGCAGAAGGGACAGATCGAGGCCTGCCGTTCCGTGGCGATGCGGGCGTCGCCATGCGCCACACTCTCGAAGAGTTGCGCCAGCAGTGGCCAAGCATCCCGGGGCTGTCTGAGTGCCCCGCTGAGCCCGCGGAATGGGCGGGCCTGAGCGGCGGGGGGTCTGCCATCCGCATGTCACGGCTGCAGAATGCAGTCGGCCGGGCCGACTCTCACGCCCGGGCGGCTGCGCTGCTTGCAGCGCTGGATCAAGGGACGCGCAGCCCGTCGTCAGCAACACGCGAACAGAGCCTGACCAGCAAGGCGCGCTTGCATAGTTGCGCAGGCTCGATGGCCTCAGCTTTCCTGAAAGCCAGGCCCGGTGCGACTGAGCTGACTGCCACAGAGTTCCGCGTGAATGTGCGCTTGCGCCTAGCTGAGTCACTGTTCACTGGCCAAGGGGCGGACGGCGACTGCGTGTGCGGCCGGGCATCGCCTGCTGATGGTTCGCATGCCCTCGTGTGCAATGCGGTGTGGCGCACGGTGGTCGCCCGCCATGATGCGATCACGCAGGCATGGCGCCGCTTCATCATGCGGGCGGGCATCTCCACGTCTCTTGAGCCCAACATCAAGAGCCTCCCGCAGTACCCGGATGTGCCGGGCGCACGGCCGCCTGCACAGCCGCCCGGCCCCTCCTGTGAGCCTGCCAGCTGTGCTGCCGCTGGTGCGCTCACTCCATCCACCCCGGCCCCCAGCGCCTCGGCCGTGCCTTCCACCCCATGTGGTATCCAGACGCTGGCGCATTCCCCGCCTGCCCCCTTGCGCCCCTCCGGACCGGCGGACAACGCTGCCCCGCTCGGCGACGCCGCCACGGCGGACGGCACCTCAGAGGGACCAGCCGCCGCGGCTGCACTCGTCGCTGCTGCCATCTCAGCAGTTGTTGCCTCGTCCGAGGTCAAGGCTGCCGCGGCCGACACGGCAGGCGCCATGGACGTAGACGTCCCCGGCGAGGCGGCCGTCGGTTACAGTGGCGCGCGAGAGCTCGGCGCGGCAGCTGCCGCCGCCGCCGCCGTGGCCATGAAGGCGGCCGCCCCGGCCGGCCAGTGCACGGTGCGGTATGAGCACCTGCCACAGGTGGGCCCGGTGGCCACTAGTCCGCCGCGACGCCTGCCCAAGGGTCGCCGGGGCCGCGCGGCCGCGGCTTGCGCCCGGCCGCTACCCGCCCGCTCGCAGCGCGACCCGGAACGGGGTGATCTGCTTGTGATGTTGCCCTGCGACACCGTTGTGGCCGATGTGTGCGTGACCTGTCCGGTGGCCCCCTCCCGGGTCGTCGCCGCGGCAAACACGCCAGGCGCTGCCGCCCAGCTGATGGACGGAAGCGAGACAAGTACGGCCGCTCCGGCACAGGCGCATGTCGCTTCGTGTCCCTGTCGCATGAGACGTTTGGCCGTGTGGACACGGGTGCGTTCGCCTTCCTGAATAAGATCGCTGACTTTGCTGCGGCTTCGGGGGCCGTGTCCAGGCGAGCGTTCTTGCAGAATGCCATGTGCGAACTCTCCACCACTCTGTGCCGTGGTGTGACGCGCCAGGTCCTCGCTGCGGCTCCGCTGCGTATGCGGCTGGCGGGCCGGGCGGTGGTGCCTGGCCACGATGTCCCGTCGGACGTGCTATAGGCGGCCGCTGGCCGCCTTGCTGGACCGGGTGCCGCGGCTGCAGCAGCGCAGGCCGGCCCCGCGTCTGGTCGTGCTGGCCCGCCCTGCCTTCCCGCGAGCCACCGTGGGGGGAGTGATGCGGCGCCGCCAGTGCCCTTCGCGCCCCGCCCTGAGGCTCTGTCGGGCGGCCGGAGGGGGAGGGCTGGTACGCCTTGCACTGTGGGGGGCGTGCGCCCCCGGGCTCTCATGTGCGGGGGGGCCGTGATGGAATGCTCCAGTGGGGCAGGATGGAGTGGGGGTGCTGCTGTAGGGGGGTCGGTGGTGGCTGGTTTTGCTGGGGTGGGCAGTAGTGCGGTGGTGGTTGTTGCTCTGTGCGGTTGTGGCGCGGGTGCCGTAGTGGAGGTGTGCGGGAGTGCGCGTGCGTGTGGGTGCGTGGGTGTGGTTGTGTCGGCTGTGTCGGTTCGTTGTGGCTTTTTCGCCTGGGAGAGTGATTGCTTTTTGCTGGTGTCTACTTTCGGGGGTTTTGGCCGTCTACTTTCCTTCTGTTGCCCTCGCTGCCGGGCTATTGCGTTCATCTCCGTGTAACACAGTGCATTACATTACAATGTCCAGGTAAAAGAGAAAAAGGGAAAATCGGGCATTGTGCCAGACCCTGGCGGGCATTGGCCACAGTGCCCCTACGGACAGGGGCGGCGGACAAAGAAGGAGGACACAGTCTCCGAGGGCACGAAAGAGGTGACCAGGACTAGGTGCCACTATGTAAGGTAATGCGGATGGTCTATCCACCAGTCAGACCTGTAGTTCCGCATTTGCTGTCATCGTATTCTTCCAACTGTGTCGTTCATGTGTGCTGTCCAGGTGGGGAATGGGCACCTTGGAACTGCAGTGCACTGCATGCCTGCGTGGCAACAGGTGACGTGGCACGGGGGTGCCTCCGGCACTGGAATCGGCGACGGTCCCAAGGCTCTGCTGTCGGCTGAAGATCGTAAGCCAGGTGCGTGACAACAGCACGTTACACCTGAATGATTTTCCACGGTTGCTTGCGTGCGTTTTGCTGTTCAATTTCTTCCCCTTTCCGACTGGAGAAGTGTCCGAGGCCGTGTAAGCCTTCCTGCGCCTGAAGAACGCATATCGCACCTAGCTTCGCAGGCATGCAACTGATTGAGACTTCCTGCAGCCGCTACAGAACGCTAGCGGAGCGACTGTATAATGGGGGCCGACCTGTCCGCCCGCGCGCAGTCGCAGCACCATACCCTGCCATCTTGCAGCCCCCGGAGCGACCGACAGTAAAAGCATTTCTCAATCAAGGTGTGGATGGGAAATTGTGCGGTGCATCTGGGCCAGACGGCGCGGCCGCTGCAGCCATGAAAAGCCAGCGCAAGAGACGACACGGCAGGAGAAAGAAAGGCAACAAGAAAGATCCAAAGTCGCCGGTACGGCAAACGCGGCATACCGCTTTCCGCATGTCAACATGATCACGTCGAATTCAGAAATTCAAGCCGCTGATCTGGCTTGACATGGCATGTGCGTTTAGGCAGCCATCAGGCTCCTGAACATCAAAGTGGCCTGTGAGGAGGATGCGGGCAAGGACGACTACACTGCCACCGAGGCTGTCCGCAAGTCAGCGTCAACGTTTCTCAGGACTAGGGAAGAGCTTCCTGCATCCAGCATCACAGTGCTGC
This sequence comes from Ulva mutabilis, assembly GCA_900538255.1. Classification (NCBI taxonomy): domain Eukaryota; kingdom Viridiplantae; phylum Chlorophyta; class Ulvophyceae; order Ulvales; family Ulvaceae; genus Ulva; species Ulva mutabilis. The sequence continues at coordinate 160,239 of UNSF01000129.1, forward strand.
GCAAGTCGTACGACTGCCGGCTTCCAAGGACTCAGAGAGGAAAGCACGAGCCCACAGCTGAAGGCACGCACAAAACAGAGACAGGTGACCCGCATCACCAATTCAACCTGCTACTCGCATGCGAAACTCACTTGTCACCAGCTGCGGTGCAGCATTGGCACAAGTACACCACTCCCACCGATGTTTGTGCAACATGCTCGCCATCATTATGTCCTCCATACGCAACGGAACTTCTCCGGTGCTGCAGCCGCTTCAGGATGCCGACAAGGAGTTGACAACATGTGCAATCTCGTGCAACCTTGACGCCTGTGGCTGGCGTTTGTGAGAGCACTGGTGGGTCAGTCCGACTGACGTACAGCCACCCATTGCCCAATTCTTGCTGAAAGCCATCGCGGGACACAAGAGGCCCAGTCTTGAATCAAGTGCCCACCATGAAGCTGCCAACGTCGTGCATCTCATGGTCCACGCCTCATTGCACGGTATAAACAGGCCAGATGCAACTGTGAGCCAGCTCACTTATCAAAGCATGAATGACAGCACCAGCAGTACGAAAAGCACCCCAAGGGACGCCACAGATGCAGCTCATGCAGGCCAGACAGGCGCGGGCGCCAGTGGCACCGACGCAGGCGCCTCATGCTATCTGGGTAAGTTCTCATACACGCTGCTTGTCGACCACCACGCTGCGATGGAGGCCGGGGCCAAGCTGAGGCACGTCCAGAACAGAGTCGACATGTGCGCCCCTCCACGTCAACTCGGAACTAGTCTGGTACTCCGGGAACCTGTCAGCTACCCATGGCCACTGTCTCACTCCGGCTTTTCACAGGGCTGTTAACACAACCAGTGTCTCCAACCCCCCTACGCGCTAGCTCTCCCGCTGCACTGCACCGCGGGACGGCCGTACGTGCTCGCCACCTACCGCGCCGCATGCATGCTCGACTGCAAACCATACCATGGGCGATCACCCCATCTTGGTTACCCTGCTGCTGCTGCGCCGTTCATACCTGCTCATGCATGCATCCGTGCAGCCTGACACACGCCGCGCTCGCGGAGCTGCGGAAGGATCTGGCAGCGACCCTTCTGCCCGCCGCGGCCCCCCCGGCCCGTCCTGACGCACCGGCCTCGCCAGACGGATCTCGCCCTCGCACCATCATCGTCGGCGCCGGGCCCGCCGGGCTGTTTGCCGCGCTCGCGCTCGCGACGGCCGGCCGCGCCGTGACGCTGCTTGAGCGGGGGCGTGCTGTCGAGCACCGCGGCCGCGACATCGGCGCGCTCATGGTCCGCCGCATCCTCAACCCTGAGAGTAACCTCTGCTACGGCGAGGGCGGCGCCGGCACGTGGAGCGACGGCAAGCTCACCACCAAGCTCGGCCGTAACGGCGTCGCCGTACGCGCGGTGTGCTGCCTGCTGCGCGCTGTGTGCTGTGTGCTGCCCAGTGCACCCTGGTGCTCGTGACAGCTCCTGACCACAAATGACTCTGGACATCTCTGGTGACCCCGCCCATGTGTCTTCCCCTTCCCACAACTTGTGGTCAGCGGATGCCTTGGCCTGTGTTTGCGATCCTGGCAGTGCCGTGGTCAAAGAACGCCACATTGGCAAGCTCCGCATTCTGGCGCAGCGCTGCGGCAGGTGTCAATCAGCACGCATGTGCGCACACCCACACAGACACTATCATGCCCCTCTTCTGTCTTTGTTTTGGCAACAAGATTGAGCCGCAACCCAGCATTGCCGAGCGCCAGCAAAGGCTACAGTTCAGCATTCGTTTGGCATTCGGCCATGGTTCATTTGTCTGATGTATCGCCATGCTTGCCTGCCTCTGTGTTCTACCACCTTGTGGAGCATGCAACGGTCACGTTGTCACCACCGCGGGCAAAGAAATCAGCACGGCCATTCCAGCCATGCGGCAGTGAGGTGTAACGGCCGCTACAGGTGTTGAACACGCTGGTGGCTCTGGGGGCGCCGGAAGACATCCTGCGGGAGGGCAAGCCTCACATCGGCACCGACCGCCTCGTGCGCGTGCTCCGCCGCTTCCGCGAAATGCTGCACAACCTCGGCGCGGAGGTGCGCTTCGACGCGCGCGTCGACGAGATCCTTCTAGAAGACGGCCGCGCCTCCGGCGTCCGCCTCGCTGATGGTGCGCGGCATTTTCCCTCACGTGCCTGCGTGCCCTTTCCTGTGCACAGTGCAGCCGTGGTTGCATACGGGCTGCAATGCGTATGCGTTTTTTTTTACGCATGCTCACAATCATGCTCGCCACCGCGGACCGCTTTTTGGGATGGCGAACCACCACTTGGCAGCTCAGATGCGCATGCGGGTGTCCCTGCTCGCTGGAATGCATGCACGGCATGCGTGTGTGCGCATGCCCAGCCTGCCGCTGGCACCCGCGTTCATGCCACCGTGACTTGGACCAACAGCCTCGTGGCTGCCAAAGGCTTACCTGCTGCGCAGGCGAGGTGCTGCGTGCTGCGGACGTTGTGGTGGCGCCTGGCCACTCCGCCCGGGACCTCTACCGCCACCTGGAGGGCCTCGGCGTGGAGCTACAGCCGAAGGAGTTTGCGATGGGCTTCCGCGTGGAGCACCCGCAGGCGGCGATCGACGAGGCACAGTTGGGTGCAGCCGCTGCCGCTCTGGTGCAGCGCGGCGCCGGTCCGGTGCCAGTCGCAGACTACAAGCTCGCAGCGCAAGTGGCAGTGGAGGGCAACGGGCGGCAGGAGGTGCTCATACCGCGCCGCTGCGCATGCTGTGCTCTCTGCTGTGCTGTGCTTTGCTCGCCGCCATGATCATGCATAACCGTTCTCTCGGCGGTGCTCGCAGCGGTTCTGCGGTCGCTGCCTGCCGCAGTCGAGCGTCAATCCTGATCTTTCATGTTCTTTGTTGTTTATTTCGGTCTCCATCTACCGTCATGACGCCAGTGATGATGCAGTGATGATGCTGCTGTGCTGTGCCCACTGTCCGCATGCATCATGCGCATGCTTGTGAGAACAGGTGTTTGTCACACCTGTGCCCGGCGTGGCGCGTTCGGATTCAAGCCTGCGAACGACGTTGGTTGCACATCTGGTTCCGAGCTTCCGGTTGTGTTCCCGGTGCGTGCGGTTCATGCCGATGTGTTGGGTGTCCGTGCTGGTTGTGGTTGTTTGTTTTTTCTGTGGTGTCTTCCCTCGGCGCTGCTGGGGCCTTGATCTATCGCAGTGTAATTGTTAGGCGACACATCTGTTCGGCGGATGTGGACGGATGCACACAGCGCTGTCGGCCGCCGGCTGCATGCCGAGACGTCACTGACGACTCTTTGTGTATTCAGGAGGCCGGAGGACAGCCGGACGCCCAGCCATACGAGTGGCTCGCCCCCACCTGCGCCACCAGCGCCTCCACCACGCCTGAATCGCCGCCCGGCGCCTCTGGCCACACAGACCCAGCACAGCCCACCCCGCCCCACGCCACAGCAGCAGCAGTCCAGTCACCATCACCCATAGGCCCATCCTCTGCACCCATCAGTCCGCTACAAGCCGAGTCCTCTGAAGCTCTGGAGGCTGATCCCACGCAAGCCGGCACGCGCGACGGCTTCAACGCGCCGCAAGGGGCCAACAGCATCACAGCGCAGCACACAGCAGGCGGCGGCACAGCGCGGCAGGAGGGGCGTGGCGGCGGGCGGCGGCACGTGTACTCGTTCTGCATGTGCCCCGGGGGGCAAGTGGTACCGACGAGTGTCGAGGGCGGGGAGCTGTGCGTCAACGGTATGAGCTTCAGCCGCCGCAACTCGCAGTGGGCCAATTCCGCACTTGTGGTCGGTGTCAACGCCGCCGACTGGGCACCATTTCAGGTGCGCCCTGGTCCGTTCAGTCGTTCCGTAGCACATAGCATGTCTGATTCTGCTTGCTGCGCTGCCTCACGTGCACTCTGCAACAAGGCACACCATAACACTCCCACATGTGTGCAATGATAGTTCTTTCTCATGTCCCACGTCCCTGCTCTGCTCGATGCTCCACTCACTACATTCATTTTTCTTTGGCTGGTCTGCATGTGGCTTGTAGGTCTGGCATGGGGAGCGTGGTACTAGGGCAGGCTACATCACGCGTGGAGTGGGCGTGCATGCATGTACTTTCGCTCATATAGCTCATTCGGGCGCTGTAGAAGTGCAACATGCACCATTTGTAGGTAGACAAAGGCGGCTGGTACGGTACAATGTCTTCCATGTTCAATAGCACGGACGTCGTTGGAACAAGTCGTGACAGTGCTAGCATGTTACTGCTGCTGTGATATCGTGAGATCCACACGCTTGTCGCTTAAACATGCAGCCCGCAGCCCGCAGCGTCCGCATGCATGCATACCACACCATACAACCCGATGAACTCATCATCATGCTGTGCCGCGCTATGCAGGCAGAGCACGGCGTGCTAGCAGGCGCAGCGCTGCAGTCGAGCATCGAGGCGCGCGCCGCCGCAATGGCCGATGTGCCGCTGGCCGCCCCCGCGCAGCGCGTCGTGGACTTTCTCGCCGGCCGAGCCTCCGAAACGCTGCCGAAGACGTCGTACCGGCTCGGCGTGACGGCGGCGCCGCTGCACGAGCTCTACCCACCGCACCTCACGGCGGCGCTGCGGCACGCGCTCGCGCATGACTTCCGGCGGAAGATCCGGTCGTTCCTGGACGACGACGCGGTGCTGATCGGGCCGGAGACGCGCACGAGCGCTCCGATACGCATCGCACGGGACAACGACACGATGCAGGCGGCCGGGGTGCCGGGGCTGTATCCCTGCGGGGAGGGGGCGGGTTACGCGGGCGGGATCGTGAGTGCCGCGGTCGAGGGTATCCGCGTGGCTGCGGCGATCACGCAGGACGAGCACCTGGGGTGGATTGTGGCGGGGGGCACTGCGCGGGGCACTGAGGCGTTTGCGTACTGAGATGCACTGTGCTTGGGGGCACAAAATGTCGGCGCTGTGTGGCCGGGAAACTCGTCTCTGGCTGCTGCAGCGGGCGGCATTGAGGCGCTGCATGGCTGCAGCAAGATGCGCAGCAGAGTGACCACATGGGGGGGACGTGGGAGGTTGTGCCAGCGAACATGGTCCGAGGATAAGAGTTGTAGAAGCAAGATTTATGCTTTTGGCTGTTTTGTATCGGGCGTGAGCTCGAGTTTGGCCTTCAAATGGGATCTGTGTGACCAGAGAGGGAAGGCAGCAACTGTAGCACCTTACAAAGCACAAGGCCTAGTCTGCGAGAGGTGAGGCATGTTGTGTTGCTTTGTGGCCACTGTTTCTGCTGCTGTTGCGTGGTCGCAGAGCGAACAAATCAATCATTCAAAGGCAAGAGTGGTATTCCACAGAGTGTTTTTAAAACATTTTTAAAACATTTTTAAAACACAAGTCTTTGATGTCACAATGCATGCTGACACGTGTGCAGATATTATTCAAGTGGGACTGTTACACATACACTTGGCTGGGAGCCCTCACAAGCCATACCTAGCCCACATTGACCGCACATGTACAGCCTCAACAAAGCCATCGACTGCGGCCTGCACAACTCCAGCTGACACATTCTCGCTGCCCCAGGCGCCGGTGGAGAGGGCGGCACCACCTCGCATTTGAGCCCACCACGGGGTTGCTGGCTTGCCAAACTGCTTGACGTGGACATCTTGCCCGTACTTCTCTTGAAGCACCTGCAAAAGCTGTGCGATCAATCCAACTGCAACACAAAACAGCAGTCCCTTCAGCACGGCGTGGCAGAGGTGTTATGGGCACTGTGTGAAGGCAGTTGAGAAACGGAGTCACACGGCTTGCATTGTTCCAACCCGGTCAACGACACCTATTGCAGCTGCATCCCGGCCTGTCCAGACCTTTCCAGAGAACACATCATTCTTTGCTGGATCCAGCAGAGTGGCAGATCGCCTGCCTTGCACGAATTCGATGAAGGAGTTGTGCAGGCTCTCCATCACTTCCTTTTTCAGGGCCTTCTGGTCTTCTGTCTCTTCCGAGAACGGATCCGACGCCACCTTCTTGTCGCCTGCTTGGCGGCACCGCACATCAGCAATGGCACCAGACACAAAACCAGCTCGTTTAGGTAATGCTATCGGAGAGACGTGATGCCTGCTTTATCCGGGTAGAAAGACTGTGGCATTGGCACCTGGAACATCTACGGGAGCATGGCGTAGATGGCTTCCGTCAGATGATGCACAGCACCATTGCATTTTGAAACATGCAAGCATCACACCGCACTGATAGCATGTCGCAAACAACTCACACCCCGTGGTACTGGCTTCCACAGCAGGCAGCAGCAGCATGCGGGAGTGTTTGCAAACGGGCCACGAGCAGGTGCAGCATGGGGCTGTGCAAGAGTTTGAAACAGCCTGGCAGAATGGTGGCCCTGAAAGTTTGCCTTTTGCATGTTGTGATGGTTTCGTTGCTGAGTCATTACTGGGCGCAGGAACGAGTGAAGTCACACCTGCATGCGCAAGCCTGCGCTCAATTCCAAGCCTCTTCATTGCATCTACTGCACCAAACGAGTTTCCCACGACGCCAATGCTGCCTACAAGAGACGTATTGCATGCATACAGCTCGTCTGCTGCACACATAAGCCAATACCCGCCTGATGCAGCGACGTCGTTTGCAAACGCAAGGATGGGAACATTTGTCTCTGTTGCTTTGCTGCGCAGGTAACCAGCAATCAATTCGCATTGAGCCGGTGATCCACCTGGAAATACAAAGGGTGTTAGGCATGGTAACGGTGTAACAGCGCTTGCGGGGGAGGATGCGGAGCGGGTACATGCTATATACACCAAAAGATCGACGGATCTTCGAACGCAGCCGTGCCATGCGGAATCCACGGCCTGGACACCAGAATGAAGCCACAGCATTTTCATACGACTGCTTGTTCGGTACCGGCGTAGTGAATGCTGGCCCAGGCTACGTCCGCGCATGCGTTGCAGTAGACAGTGCTGTTTACGTGTTGCTGAAGATGCCTGTCAATTCGTCACTGCGGATGCAAAGCGAGTCGTACCAGGGCAATTTATACTCAACGCGACTGCTTGCAGTCCTTCTACAGCAAATGCCTTATCGGCAGCTGTCTTCACCTTGTCGAAGTGGATGTTGTCATTCGGTAGCGATCGCTGCCGGGACCGAGGCTTCATCAACACTCCATCGAGCTCAAGCACAGCGACAATTGGTCCCTTGATTTCTGGTTTCCTGCTCCACGGCCAAACTGCTTGCACGACCCGGTTCAGCATTGTCGCGAGATGCTGATAGGTGAAGACTGCGGCACGCGACTCGAAGATATCAACGTCGGTGTGGAGATAAGAACGCAGCAGTCTATGATTTGCAACACATTCGCTTGATGTGTCATCGCGCAAGTCGCGTGCATTACATGGCGTATCCAATGCAGTACACTGTCGCAGCAGGTATCCAGAGCTGACCTGTGGCTGCCAACGCACCATGACATGTCACAATTGCACGAATGCCCGATTGCAGATTACGGCAATCAGAAACGAGATATTTGCATATGATCTGAGCAACACTGAATGTGTTACACTTTGGTTCTGTTGGGTCTGATTTGCAACCCCTCCGATTCCGCTGACTTAAGAGTCAAGTTTTCACAAGCTGCTACAGGACTGCATTCGCTCCAATAACCAGGAAGGAGAAATCGCCATCAGCCAGGCTGGCCTCGGTGCACCATCTCATCTTGCCAGTCTCAATCAAGGGAGCATCGGAAATGCCTGTTTTCATCGGAGGGCGGCAGGTGCAACCTTCACGACTGACTTACAGAGTCAGTGCGATGAGGGTAGGGTCAAAAGAGAACTGGACGGAGCAGGCGATCAGATCCATGTCACGCTGGCCCTGCAAACAAAAAGCACAGACTGCTCTTGATGTCGACATGGTCAGATGCCCCGGACTGAGTTGACACAACACACCCAGGTTTGCCACAACACATGTCAAGCAAGGAATCCAGCTGTGCACCATATTGATCAAGCACCAGTCACAAGGGAACCGGGAAAAGTTGAATATTATGCCACCGAAGCGGGCATCGGCCATGACAACTCAGCCAATGCACCGATGGATAGCACGTCATGTAAGACATTCTGGACATGATGTATTCACTACGCAGTGTGCCCTGACTGTATGGCAGGGCTCCAGCTTGTGGCCGGGCCAGCAAGCAGTTGCCACCCCGGGCGTAAGACCATGCCACGTCAATGGAATGAATTACAAGATTGCACACTTGGAGAACTGTTGCACTAGTGCATGCGCAGCTAAGGTTGCCACAATCTAGCTGGGCCTGAAGTAAGCCACTGTGAAGGTGCAAGCACAGGCGGCAGCAGCACATGCGCATCATTCAGACCAGCCATGATCATGCACAGACAGCATGCAGATGCTGCATAACCAAATTGTACGTAAATGTTTTTTTCTGTACATTAGTCAACTGAGACAATATAATATGACGTTAGTCTGGTCAGGGTCTATGGATCAATACAACCAATGTTGCTTCGCTGCTCCACCGGCAGTTGCGCAATGCTGTGACAGATCCGCTTGAGGAAGTGCTCACAGTGCTTTGTGTTAATTGTGAAGGGCTAACTGGACTGAATGCCACCGCTGGCAAGGTTCACATCACTGTCCGACGCTGCTCATGTTGCAAGTTGCCATGTCAGGGCAACAGGCGGACTCGTACGACTGCACAGTGGATTGCCGCAGTGTATGCAAGACACAACGTAGATACAGGTGATCAGAGAGTTCAAGAAGTGACAACTCGGCCTGGTGGATGTGACGGTGATGTACACAAATAGCTTGGGATTTGAGGCATCAATGGCTAGCACCACAGTAGCAGCCAACGACTGAAACATACCGCGGACGAGATCTTACGGCCTCCCAGCTCCTCGTCCATCTTCTCCACAAGCCCGCATGACTCAAGCTGAATGAGAATGTGCCTGATCACACCCCCCGCTGCCTTACAGTGGTGCTCGGGGCGTGCGCCGCGAGACCTGTTGGACTTGCCAAACAGCTTGCGCAGGCAGCCAACGCCAAGGCCCTGGCGCTCGTAAACCTTACGGCAGATGGCAGCTGCAACAGGAGCGGCGATGTAAGCTGAATGTATGATAGCCTCGCGCTTTTTCGGGCCGAGGCTGATAAAGATAGAGCACAGCCAAGAAGAAGAACACAAATGTATTAGAATTGTGCAGAGATTAATGTATCAAGATTAAGGTCACGACCTGGAAAATCAGGCTGTTGCGGACGGGTCCGAACGTCTGATTGCGAATTCAGACATTGGAAAGCCATGATAGCGCCTCCAGAAAGGCAAGATATTGACAATACCAACAGTCTAATTGGTGATGAGAAGAGTGGTCGCACCCGCGCGCACGTAGTACCAATCGGGGTCAAGTGGTGGCAGCTCCTTGGACTTGGATGTCTTCACGATGTCCACCCACGCAGGAAGTTGAAGCTGCAAACCAGTTTATATGCTTCAGCGCACGCAAGGTGCTTAGCGGAGTGCTCAGTCCCCCATGTTGTCCGAATCAAGGGATGCAGTGTGAACCGCTGCAGATCGCGGACTTAGCGAGCAGAATTCTGAGCTGGAGTACCTTGTCATTGGCTTTTAGGTGCTCAGCATAGGCCTTGATGAACAAGTCTTTAGGAACGTCCTTGACGGACTTGGGCTGGAACTGCTCAGCCATTTTTGTTGCCGACGTGGTCGTCACACAAATGCCGAAAGAGGGAGCCCACGTAGCTGGTTGGTCGTCAAATGCCAAGGGCTGCAGCTGACGGTGATCGCCTGAACTTCCCGAGTTCGTGCGTGCAGCTTTCAAGGGCCCAGCAGCGTGACGTCAGGCAGCCACACGCTCGACCGCGTATGTCCTGAACGCTGCACTCAAGCCACTGGTGCTGCATGAACTGCCGTATGCACTCTTGCGGTTCAATCCTGCGGCTGAGATCTGTCTTCCTACCAGAAAATTATAATTTAGTTGTTTTTGCGAGCACAGGAATTGGCAACGTAGCTTTGGCAACGCACCTGAAGGATCATCCCGACCTTCATCGGCTTCTTTGAGACGATCATAGCATTGGTGAGCCATGGCTAAGAAGTCTAAAAAAGATGTACGGTCTCATGTAACCAAACATCTGGCATACATGCATTCTTTTTGCCTGTTGTGGCCTGTTCGTTGTGGAGCTATTGTCAGATCACAGCGCTACCTTGTATGGTTGCGTCACGCACATCTCTTGTGCAGAAAGTAGCGGAAACGGCGGAGGATCGAATGGCTCGCTTAAAGAAGGAAGCAAATGAACTTGAAGAGCGTGCCAAGATCCAGATGGAAGCCAGTCGGGCTTCGCTACAGGCTCGGCGAGACCGTGAGCAGCAGTACTCGAAGCTCAACAGCATCAAGATACACAATCAATGGCGCAAGATCATGCGGATGGCCAAAGTTGATGAACTCCGTGGTCAGATTGAGATTCTGAGCCAAAATCATGAACGAGAGGTGGACCGCAAGGATGCCATCATCCAGATGCTGGACAGGGATTTAGACGACGCTGAGGCGCAGTTCGAGACAGCAGTGCAGGGGAACCTGCAAGTACGTGCATGTACTTTCTGTTTCCTACAGTCTTGTGTATTTGCTGGCTGCAGCACCGCAAGAATGGTAGTTCAGTGTATCTTCTGAGTTGTGCTTCATCTCCACCTCCGTGTTCTGTATACAGGTCATAGAACGGCTCCTAGACTTACAGTATCAAAGGATGAAGGCTCTTGATGAAGATTTCAATCGCAAACTGACAGCTCTTGATGAGGAAGCCGGTGCAGAGCGAAGTGAGATGGCTGCTGCACACGCTCGCCACAAGAAGGACATGAATGATGTCATCATGGCGATGCAGACTCAATTCACAGAGCTAGAGGGTGACCTGCGGCAGGCGAGTCTTGACGCTCACCAATCTGCCCACATGGCACAGCGAATCCAGCACATAGTTGTGGTGGCACATTTTGATGCATTCGAACATCGAGCAATACTGAACTCGAGGTTAAATATGCTCCTGTTGCTATAATGCCTATCCAAATTGCTCCTGTGGCAGTGTGGTCCCACGACCTGTGCCATCGGCGTCACCGCGACAGCCTGGGTATGCAGGATTACGAAGCAGCCAGGGAAGAGATCAAGAACAAGAATACGGAGGACTTCAATGTGATGAAGATCACGTTGGAGAGCAACATCGATGACCTGGAGAAGAAGTTCGAGGTCTCTCATGATGCATACCTCATGCAAACGTCGGAGCACATGGCCACCTTCACCGCCCTCACCAAGACAGATGCACAGGCAGCACACCTCATCGACATGCGCCTCCGCAAGCTCCAGCGACTCCAGGTGCCGTTTCTTCGTGAACAATACAGTGCCTCTTTGTGGCATCGCAGCAGCCCGTTCCGTATCATCCTTCCAGCTGTGGCTGTTCCTTTTGTTTTGGTCTTGTTTCTGCTGCGAACAGAGACCGTCCTTGCATACCCCATCGGCTTGTCCACAGTCTCAATCAGGCAGAGTCTCAATCGTCCACAGTTTCGTATCACGATTGCTGTGATGGGCCAGCCCTGTCTATGTACTGATATTTAAATGTCGTTTGATTGAGTGCCGGGGTCACGCACAGGCTGGGACTGCCAGCTACTCTGCAGGACCAGCTGAAGCACTGGAGGACAAAGATCCACACGGTGTCGATGGAGTGGGGCGACCGCAATGCGGCGCTGCTCACGGAGAAGAGAATCATGGCCGGACACTACCAGGGCCTGAAGTCCGCGATGGACAGCTTCCGGGCGGTGCAGGGCGAGCGGCTGAAGCAGCTGTCGCTGCAGGCACAGACGGCGGAGCGGGAGCTCACAGCTGTCATCCAGCATGCGGAGCGCATCCTGAAGCTCGCAGAGATGTGCCGCAAGCTCGAGACTGAGCAGGTGCGCTGCTCTCGACGGAGCTCTGCTGAGCGCTCCACAGCTTTTCTGGCTTTCCATGCATGCCAGCCATGTGCTCTGCCACACTGTGGAGCGTAGCACTGTGAATTTCTCTCCCCAGAGCCTTTCCCTCGGCTTGACTGACTCGGGTCTGGCGGCTTCGACCACCTTTGCATGGCAGAATGCCCCTTCTGGCAGATTGTGTGTCGCATTTTACCAGCTGAATTGTGAGTGGCGTGCGATTGCAACCAACACAAGTGACCATGTCTCTGCGGCTGCGCTTCCGGTGTCCGCTGGCCATCACGCGCAGTCTGGGACATCGGTGGTGCACTGACCACGATCAAATGCCCGCTCCAGACCGACACACGATCGTGTGTCATTGTTCCCGCAGCTGGTCCTACGCCTGCAGCAGCCACGGCTCGTAAATGTCTGCCTGGTTCCGACGCGAGCGGTGACTGGTGACAGTGGCATGTAGGAGAAGATCCTCCCGTTTGTGCCCGTGTCCCAGGCGGTCACGGTCCCCGAGGAGGAGCCATCGCCGCTCGACGACGTCGAGGCGGAGCTGCGCCGCTTCCACCTGCAGCGGCGGAGCACGGATGGCACAGAGGCCGAGCGCCCTGCAGACACTGCCGGCAGCGGCCGCACCACCGGCCTGGCAGCCTCGGATGACCCGGGGCAAGCCTCGGACAGCCCCCAGCCCCATAGCGCCGCTAGTGCAGGTCTGCCACTTGCCTACTCCAACTCTCAGTAGCGGTGACTATTGCTGTTGCCAGGATGAATGAGCTGAAGTAGATGCCCGGATCATGCCAGTTTGCCGTGGCCACGTTTGGGTCCTGATGCGCCTGCTCTTGGGGAGGACCTGGTTCGGACTGGCACCAAAGGGTGCAGGCGTGAGTGGAGCACCAGCAGGCGATGTTGGAGAGCGTAAGGGAGCTGCGGCGCTGCCTGCGGGTGAGGCCGCTGCGCTGGGGAAGGAGAGCGGCGGTCTTATCGGCGCGCTGATGGGCCCGCCGACGAACGACGGCAGCTCGTGCCGCGGCCTTCACCCTGACGGCTCGATCGTGCAGGACTGGGAGTACTTTGACAACTTTTACAAGCGGTACAACAAGGTGCGCTGTGCATGCTGTGCCTGCTGGGCCTGTTGTTCCAGCGACCCTCGCTCATGCTGTGCTCCATCACAGCGTGCATGCCCACCTGTCTCGCGGAGGCAGCGGTGGTTCTGACTGTGTGCATAATGTTGGCCGTCGGCTCGTCCCTAGCAGAGAGACCCTATTGCCAGCAAGCGCGTTGCCAGCCCCACTCAACCTTGCATGTGGGGCAGCATGGTCATGCATGAAACCAACGTTCGTGGCAGATGACTGGATGCTGCACAATGCCTAGCATGGTGTGGGCAGTCAGCCGTACCTGCTCCAGGTCTTCCGTCTGGTTTTGCGGAGCGGCTTGATCACCCGTGTGGGGCTCAATGCTGCTGCTGCGCTTCGCGACGTTGGGTGCCGGCTATGTGTATGCCGCACCAGTGACCCTGGGTGCTGTTCAGGATGAGGGCGCTCCGATGTCTGAATTGAGATCTCAGCCAACATGCACTGGGCGCCATATCTATCGGGGCTGTTGCTTGTGTCGGCTTCCACGGTTGCGAGCCAAGCATATCGATTGGCGCACAAGCACTGTGCATTGCCTGCAGCGTGTCGTTGTGACTGTGGATGTGCGCATGTGAGCCATTCTCTGCGGGGTTGGGCTGGGTGCGGCGCAACCCAGCCCCCCTCCGCGGAGCTCCGTGGACCCTCAGTGAACCCACCGGCCCCGCGCAACCCCCCACCGTGCATGCGATGCAGGTGCTGGTGGACACGGTGGCGGTGGAGCGGGAGGAGGCGCGGCTGGAGCAGGAGAACGCGGACCTGCGCACGATCCTGAAGCAGTACCTTGACGGCATCAGCGTGAACGAGGACGTGATGAACAACCCCCTCAACCCCCTCATGGTCGTCAACAACCGCCTGCAGCTCATCCTGCAGCAGCGCGACAAGGCCCGCGCCGCCGCACTCCAACAGGTCATGTAGCCACCTGTGGCCGCCGCACGGTGATGAGGTCACCTGGCCGCCGCGATGCAGCATGGCTGCGAGGGACTACGCATGCATGCGGACGTGGCCGTCGAGGGGCGTCGCTCCACCGCATCATGTAGACCTCACAGATGTCCCGTAACCAGAATCACATCCACACCGACTCAGTCGCCCAACGCATGCGATCTGCCCATGCAAACGCATCCATATGGATCCATGTAGATCCATGGCATCTAGCAGAATGATATCTATGTTTCTTAGATGGCCCACACAAGGCCACGGCTACGGCTGGCAGAAGGTGAGCTAGAAGTTTGGCTGGACTGCTCGTGACATCTGAGGACAGGTTTTGGGAAATGTGGAGAGTATTGTCAAGGGCTAGGCGGAATCTGGTGGTGCAGGCCGCAGAGGACTGGCTGATGCAAGCCCTTGCAATCTCATGCATTGGAATGTACTGAATGAAGGCAAAGACGGATCCATGTTGGGTGATATTGGTATCTTCAGCTCGTGCAGTGGGCGGGCAGTTGGTGTCGCAGCCTGGATTGAGCGAAGCCGTCTGGGTTGAATTGGCAAGGCACAAATCAGCTTCAACCTGGGAGCCGCCTTGGCTGCAAGAAGCCCCTTCACCAGCAGCATGGCAGTTGCCAGTAAGAATGGCCGGTTTGGTGAGGACGGCTTGTTGCAGATGCATGCCGCACAGGAAAGTTTGAAGACGGTGCATTAGTTTTGTTAGAACAGGATTCCTGGCTCCACGGACGTGCATCAAAGAGCGAGAGGGTAGAGAACAGGTCAGGCTGCTGGTGCACACATCTCGCCCACATGTGCCCAAAACCTGTTCACTGGGCTGTTCGAGCACCACGAACTGTCCCATGGCCAGCACCTGGGATGCAGAAGACACAACAAAACATGTCGCATGCGCACATGACGGGGCACTCTAGTGTTGGCAATGTCATGTGCAACCTGTACAACGTATGCAGCCTCATCACCGCCTGTTTGTTGGGCCACACAAACTCCCATGGGCACACTACAGCCAAACCCATTGGCGAGCAAGCCACTACGAGGCTCGCATAGCTGTGAGAATTTATAACGCCAATCAGAGGTGCAACACTTCCTGATGGCACACCAATGGGCAAGCGCGCGTATCAGATGCACACTCAAAGTCAATTCAAGGCACAGCTACTGAATCAAAGACAGCAACAATATCTCAACACCTCATTATTTCTTGGCTGTCCTGCGACACCTGCCTGCCTTGGCTGTCCGCCCTCAACCTGCCCTGCACTGCTTCTACCCTGCTGTTTCACACCCAGCTGTCGCCCCAATCAGCTGTCCTACCCGAAGTGCTACCGCAACGCATCACCGACATTCCGGTCCCCTTAACTCCTCAAAAATCGAACATTCCCCGGATGCATGCTCACCTGCCACGTGCTGCAATCCCCTGGCACCAGCTGCAGGCAACCAACGCATGCTACAAGGAAGGATCGCATGCATGCAGCATGCTGGGAGTGCCTCTGCTGTTAGAGCTCTGTCAAGCAGCATGCTGCAGCCCCTGGCTACCCACTGTCTGTGAAGCCAGCCTGCTTCCCGCCTGCTTCATCATGAAGACGTCGGCATGCGAGGCATCCTCTCCTCGAGCCTGCGCGACGGGAACTCCTCCAGCATGACCCGCATCGCGTTGGCCACTGCCACCGCCGGCGGCCGCCGCTCCGGCTCGCGGCTGAGGCAAGCCTCGACAACGCCCTGCACGCGGCGCAGCCGCTGCGAGCCCTCCGCGAGGCGGCGCACCTCCCATGGCGCGTCTGTACGGCCCAGCACGGCGTCGCGCACGACGCGCACATCAGCAGCAAACGGGAACGCGCGCCGCCCAAGCAGAAGCTCGTATGCGAGGACCCCAAACGCCCAGACGTCTGTGGCGGCGCTGGCGGCGCAGGATTTCGCGCCGGGCGCGGCCGCGCATACCACCTCTGGAGCGGAGTAGTTGATGGTGGACGGTTGCACTACCGTGGCCCCTGCATTGCGGCACAGGCGGTGTCAAAGAGAGGACAACTTGCATGAAAGGCTGACATGCAGCTCAAATGCAGCAGATAATGCCATGTGTTCAAAGAGGTACGACATGCCGGGTGGAGGATTGGACATAAAGCTTACAGTGCTTATATGAAGGTCGTACAGCTGGCTGGAGGTTCAAAGGGCTGGGTGCCGGTTCAAGCCCTGTGCAGAGCCGCACAAATTCTCCCTAGGGAGAACCTGGGTGTAATCAGCAAAAGCATGCAGCATGCCATGGACACCATGCATGGCTTGGAGGAGCCCCAGTAACACCATTGGGCCAGACAACACGGCGAGCAGTCAAGGTGTTGTGGCAAACAACACACTTCAGCAAAGGTGGCAGAATCTTTGGGCCCACCGCACACGCACAGCATGCGGAGCGCACCAATGCGCACGCTGTAGCTAAAGTCGATTACCGCCCACGCCCCGAGCGCAGAGCACCACGCGACATTGCTCGGTTTGATCGCGCCGCATGTCCAGCCGCACGCATGCATCGCATGCATGGCGCTTGCGATCTCTGACAGCGCCTCGAGCGCCTTTCGCGCCGGCGGCCGTAGCAGGCCCGCCGTGGCGACGCTGCCGCTTTCCGACCGCTGCCGCTCCGCCTGCCGCCGAGCCCAAGTCTCCATGCTGATCCCCTTAGCCACCACGGCCGCCGGCGGCAGCTCCGCCGTGCGCGGCAGCACGTCCAGCAGCGCCACGGCGCCACTGCTGCGCAGCGCAACGTCCCCCGCGACCGAGCAGCACCGCCTGAAGCTGTCCTCGTCGAGGTAAAACTTCACAGCTACCTCCTGCCACCGGCTGTGCGCCCTGCGTGCTGTGCCGCCTGGAGACGCAGGGGCGCTGCTGCCAGGGCTCGCGGCCGGGTTGCCGGGGTACGGGCTCCCGGGCGATTCCCCGTCCTTGGTCTTCCGGGAGGCGAATGCAACGACTCCCTGCCGGGAGAGCCGGGGTTCAAACTCAGCATCAAGCTTGATCTGGGCAAAGAGAATTGTAGGGGAGGCTGTGGCGGCCAGCTCGGCGATGCGGTCAGCGAGAGCTTCACAGGAGGCATCGAAAGAGCTGGAGGAACCACCAAAGGTGGATGTGATGGTGGCAGGCAGCATCTGCGCTGGCAGCGACTGCTGAGGTGGCAGCGGCTGCTGAGCTGGCGGCGCGGCGCGGGCCGGCAGCGACTGCTGAGCCGGCAACGGCGACTGCGGTAGGATGGGGGGCTGCGACTGTGGCTGCAGCGGTTGCAGCTGAGACTGCGGAGGCGTGGGGTGGCGGCTGCCGAGGCGAGGGGACTGCGACTGCGGAGAGTTGTAGGGATGCGGGGACGGCAGGGGGGGCAGCGGGTGCGGCCGAGGGGGCGGGGTGAGCCCGTGCGGCGAGTCCAGCGTCACCTGTGGCCGCGGCGACCTCGGCATGTCGTCGGTCGCGCTGCACCGGCCGCCGGGTGGGGACCCCGCGGCCAGGTGCGGCGCGAGCAGCCCGCGCGCAGTCAGCGCTGACTCCTCCGCATCTGCCAAATCGCCGTCGGCGGCTGCCGGTGGCGGCGGCAGCGCAGGCAGCGGCGGCACTGGGGATGTCGGACTGGCACTGGCCTTCGGCGACGCCGGCGGCGGGGACGCGGCCTGCGGCGATGCGGGCTGCTGCGAGTTGGGCTGCAGCGACGACGGCGCGGGCGTGCGCACCCCGGACAGGGTTCCACCATCGTCCGAGCTCAGCAGGCCCTCGGGGCCGTGACCCTCCGGCACGCTCTGCAGCGCCGCGGACCACTGCGCGACGCGGCCCCGCGAGTCCAGCTGCAGCTGTGCCCCCGGAGACCGCTTCTGCGGGGACCATCCCGAAGACGACTGCTGTGGGGAGCGAGCACTGCTGTGCGCGGCGCGCGACGGCGAGCGTGCATCGCCGGCGGCTGGCGCCCCAACGAGGTAGAGCGTCGCACTCGTCTCCGCGTTGTCATCATCTGGCCCCGCGCCCGCCTTCCAGCCGCCGGCCATCTCCTGCGCCTCCAACCCTGACGACCCCCCGCCTGCCGCGACCCCCCACGGTCCGACCATGACCTTGGCCGTGCTGCCCCCGCTCAGCCGCCCCGTGTCGGACACGCTGCGTGTCGTCTCAAACCCGTCCCAGTTGCCGCCGCCGTCGACCGACACCGAGTCGGCGACCATCATGTGCCGCGGCGGGGCCAGCGGCGCGTTGCCATGCATGCGCTCGATGATGCCCTCGAGGTCACGCGACGTGTCGGCGACATGCATGCCGCGGAAGCGGCCACGCAGCGGCTGCCGCGCCACGCGCAGCCCGCTGCTGCGTGACCAGCTCCGCGAGCTCCCCACGGACTGCATGCTGTTGCTGCTGCGCCGGAACGCGCGCTCCGCGCTCAGGATCCATGCATTCACGCCGTCCATGGACGTCCCATCCGGCCCCCGTGGCGGCCACCGATTCGCACTTGACCGCTCTTCCCCCCGATCATCGTCAAACCCTGAATCCGACAGACTCCCCGCCTCCTGTGGCGCCGGCCCTTCGGAATCCTCGCTTTCCCCAGTTTCTGCAGTCGCACCCGAGTCATCCACGCGGCCATGCACGGGCCAGCCACGCTCCCCCGGCTCATGCTTCTGCGGCTTCTTCTGCGGCAGCTCCCCCTCAACCACCCCAGATGCCAGAGACTGCCACTTCTTCTTCTGCAGCGCATCGCTGTTCCACCCAACCACCTCCTCGGAAACTTTGCCCGGCGGAAACCGCGGCGACAACCGCCGGTGCGCCAACGCGCCGACGTTCGGCAACGACGCCTCGGACTTGGATGACTCCATGCTTGCGAGCGCTTGCAACGCTTCAACGTGGCCAACGTAGCCGTCGCGCGCTGTCAGCGGCAGGCCCCCCAGCATGCTGATCTTCTGGTGGCCACCAGGGCCGAGGTCGTCCCAGGTACCGGTCGTGTGTACCGACGTGTGTACCGACGCGGCCGACTTGCCGATGCTGTTCGGGGGGCCCAGCATCGAGCAGTAGCCGCTCGGTCCCCCGCCGTCGCGGCGGTCCACCCGCTGCGACGAGGAGTGTGCGGCAGACTGCCCGACGCTTTGCGGCTGCAGGTGGCTGTAGGCGCCGCCGAGGCTGAGGCTCTGCGTCAGCCCGGTCGGCCCGG
The DNA here is from genome assembly GCA_900538255.1 of Ulva mutabilis. Lineage (NCBI taxonomy): Eukaryota > Viridiplantae > Chlorophyta > Ulvophyceae > Ulvales > Ulvaceae > Ulva > Ulva mutabilis. Next base: position 179,334 of record UNSF01000129.1, read on the forward strand.
CCTCCGACGCGGTGCCGACGGCGGCGGAGTTCCGCGGAGACATCGCGTCGCCGGACTGGGACTCGCCGCCAGCCGCGCCAGCCTGTGCTGTGGTGCCCCCAGCACTGGAGGACACGCGCGGCGGTATGCCGAATACCGGCATCGCCGTCGAGCGGATGGAGCCGGCGCCGCTACCGCCGCTGGCCGGCGCCGGCGCCGCGTACTGCGGCAGTGTGAGCGACGAGTAGCGCGCTGCGCTGCCCTGCGAGCCGATGCCGAAGCCCGCGCTGACCGCGGCCAGCGCAAGTGTGGCTGTGGTGGTATGGTTGGTGCCGTCCGACACGGCGGCGGAGCCCTGCGCCCGGCGCTGGCTGCCCCCCGCTTCGGAGGGCGCGGCGCCGGACTCGTCAGTCGTAGAGGCCGCGTCCGCCTTGCGCGAGAACCGCCGCGATCCCCGTGGCAGCTCCTCGTTCAGTGCGAACGGCACCTGCGGTGTGTTGGCGTTTGGGCTGGCGCGCATCGCCTGCGCGTGAGCTTCCATGATCATGCCCAGGGCAGAGTTCTGGGCCATCGTCTCCCACTCCTCTTCGTGATGTGACACTTGACGTCTGGCGCTCCTCCGGGACGGCCGGCGGGCGTCCACCGTGTCTCTAGCAACAGCGTCGCTGTCACTGTCTCCGCTGACGCTTCCGGCCTGTGCTGCGGGCGGAGAGGGGTTGTAGGTGTAGCCGTATGCGGGGGCTGCCGGCGGTGCGGTGCGCAGCGGCGGCTGCGCCGCAGCGTGCCGCTGCGACGGCGGCCCCGCCCACGATCCGGTGCGCGGCCGCTCCGCGACGCCGCCAACGCCGCCCGCTGGGCGCGCCGCGCTGCGCGCGCTGCTGGCAGTGACTGGCAGCTGCGGCGGCTGCGCGGCGGCCATCGCCGCGGCGATCGCCGCCGCCGACTCCTGTGCGAGCGCCCGTGCGTCGAGCTGCGTCGCCGCGTCCGCAGCCGCCGTCTCCGGTGCCGGCTTGAACTTGGGGCTCCGCCCTGACCGCCCAGACGCTGACCACGCTGATGGCGGCCGCTCCGGAACCTCCAGCGCCTCAAGTGGCCACGGCGCCCGCGAGCCCACCCTGGCCGGGGCGCCCGCCCCCGCCGACGCCCCCCGAACGCTGTGCACGAACGAACTGTTCTCCTCCGCGATCGTGTGCGGCCGCACCGGCAGCTGCGCCATAACAGGACCCCCCTCCCCCGGCCCTCCGCCGCTGCTGCCGCTGTAAAGCATAACGTGCGACCCGCTGTGTGGGCGGCCCTGGTAGACATGGGCAGACGAAGAGGCACTAGACCCGGCGCGCAGCGGCGACCCCGGCGCGCTTGATGTCGCGGACAGGTTAGGGTTTGAGCCCCAGGATTGCCAGTGTGCGAGGGGCACGACGGGCGAGTAGGTGGTTCCGGGGGTCACTGGTGACCAAGAGTGGTGCTGTGCTGAGGACGGCGTGCCCTGGTTGCTGCCGGCCCCGGGCGTTTGGGGGCGGTGCTGTGTGTGAATCGTTGAGGAGCTCAGATCGGACTGCTGCATGCATGCACACACTCACTCAGACCATGGCCATCCATCAGAGCAAGCTTATCAGACTCTCAGCTATTCTGAGAAATGGCAATGTCAGGGTTTCAGACCCTGAGGTTGCCAGGCAGTAGTCACACATACAGGGGGGTCACCTACCGTACCTGCACCTGACATATAACTGGCATGCAACTGGCACTGGCGGGGACTCAAACTTGAGTGTACGCCATGGGCCAGAGTGACAGCTTTTCATGACCACCAGAACATGCTGTGCATGCTGAGCACGCTGTGCACGCTGCGAAGAGTGGTGGGGAGACAACTCTGCCTGCTGCAACGTGTGCCGCGGAGCCCAGGCGTCAACGCATGGCATGTGAGCGGTGCGGGGCGCGTGCGGTGGCAGCACCTTGCGGCGGTGCAGCACCGTGTGAGCGGCCTTGTCGCGCGCGGCGGTGTCAGCGCGCTGCCGCTCGAGGTGCAGGAAGTGGTGGCGCATGGTGAAGATCGCGGCGATGATGCCGACGATGAGGACAAGCACGCCGAGGCCGAGCGCGATGCCGACCAGCGCGATGTCCTCGTCCGACATGCCACCATGGCCGGGGGGCGGAGCAGTGGCGGTGGCTTCGGCAGTGGGGATGAGGGTGGGGCCGGTAGAGAGGGCCGGGTTGGAGGGGGGGGCACGGCGATGAGGTTGGTGTCGATGGGGGAGATAATGCCGAGGGGCATGCTGGATGCCTGTGCTTGCTCCTGCAGGTGCGGCTCGTCAGCTGTAACACCTGCTACACGGAGATCAACGCAAGAGCCCAGCAGCGAGGGCAACAGCAAGCGAGCACGCGACCAAAACCTCGCAAGCCGGCGAACAATTCAGCAGCAACATGCACAGGCGCAAAGTCACAACGAACCGACGCAACCGCACACCAGCGCACGCCACCACCGCGCCACCCACTCCAAAGCCACGATCTCCAACCGTCCGCACCACGCACCACCGTCCGCTAGCGGGCCTGGCCGCCTCCACTCTCACACCCCACCCTCCAACTCACCCCAGCATCAGCACCACCGCACCCAGCCGCACTCGTGCAGGTGCGGCTTGTGGGTGGGGAAGCTGTGGGGGAGAGGGCAGCAGGTTGGCGGGGCAGTGGGGTGGGGCTGCATGAAGCATGCATGAAGCATGCGGTGCTGTCCATGCATGCCCATGCACATGCAGGGTGTGTGTACATGTGTTGATTCGCTGACTGGTGTGGATTCAATGTGGCCAGATGGCCTGATGTTGGGCGTGACGACGTGGCGGCGTGGCTGTGTGATATGCAGCTGCGAACGCATGGGGGTGCTTGGGTTGAGAAAGGTACGGTCGACTGCAGCCCGTGACTGCAGCCCCAGGCTGAGCTGATGAGCGAGGTCGGTAGTTCTACCTCGAGAAAGGTACGTTCAACTGCGGCCCCGGGCTGGGCTGAAGGTGTAGACCGCGGCTGTCCAGTGGGAGAAGAAGAATGACGGTAACGATGAATAGTGTAGTCGCATGACAGACGCGTGTGAAGAAAGCTGGAGATAGAAATCCGGCAACGGAAATCCCAGACGGATTTGTTTCACAGTGTGTACGAGAAGACATGCTAAGAAGACGTGCTGTGACCCGTGCTGAGCCGTGCTTGAGCCTGCATTACAACACGAAGCATAGCATGGCATGCTGCGTGCTGTGATGCCATGCCACTGCAGCGTGAGTGCAGGCTACATGAAGCAACATGAGCGTCAGTCCACTCCAGCCACTCCACTGCACGACCCGTTGGAAGCTCTTGCAGATCCAATGGTCTGTACAGTTTGTGTCAGCAGGGATAGCAGTGTGCAAAGGTCAGCTGTATGCAGGAAAGCATGCCAATGCATGTGTGCATGCAAGCACTTGTTCACATGACCAAATTTGGCCAAATGTGCATGCTGGGTGACCCATGCACTGGGTAACAAAATTCCTGAACGGGCTCACACTTCCACCAATGCCTGGACATGACTTGCAAAAGCCAGTTGTGGCATGAGTTGTGTGGCCCTCAGCCTTTGCCAATCTTGGGACCCTCAATCTTGCATGCCATCATATGATTGTGTGCACAGAGATCAGTGCAGGAGCCCAGCAGCTAGGGCAACAGCAAGCCAGCAAGCAAACGCATCCCAGCAAGCGGTCAGCAGCACGCACCAACATGCAAGAAATGATCAGCGACCGTTCACTGCCATAACCACACACCAGCGCACACTACCATCAAGGCACCATCAAGGCTGTTCTGTCTGTGTACGGCGCTTGGCCATGGTGATTGGTTTTTTGGTGCATTGCCATGAATCGAGCCTCTGTGTTCTTCCACCTTGTGGAGCATACATCTGTAACGTATCTCGACCATCAAGGCACCCATGCCAATGCCAATGCATGCCAATGCCAATGCATGCCAATGCCAATGCATGCCAATGCCAATGCATGCCAATGCCAATGCATGCCAATGCCAATGCATGCCAATGCCAATGCATGCCAATGCCATGCACTCTGCCCACAATCTTGCATGTGATGGTACTACCCCGCATGCTGGTGATGCCATGTGTGCACAAGCAGGGGTGTGTTACACGGAGATGAACGCAATAGCCCGGCAGCGAGGGCAACAGAAGGAAAGTAGACAGCCAAAACCCCCCGCAAGTAGACACCAGCAAAAAGCAATCACTGTCCCAGGCGAAAAGCCACAACGAACGGCTGGCAGGCAGAGTCCGTCCGATTGCTTTGTTGTGCGGTAGTGCCGCGGATTTGCTACTGGCATTGACTACACGGACACTCTGTACACACAAAGCCCCTGAAGTGAGGTAGTGCATGGGATGAGGTACTGGCATGAGGTACTGGCATGACCGACGCATACCAACACCACCCTACGGCACGAGCCCAGTCACAAAACTCAGAACTTACAGAACTCAGCAGCAGTGAATTTGAAAGCAGCAATGAGCACGGCAGACCCTCAGCAACAGCCTGTAAGACACAGAATAACAATTGAAAGCCACGCCTCACCCGACCGGGCGCTCGCACAGCCCTCCGCGCCCTTGATTTGCGGGGCAGCGAGGGTAGCGCATGAGATGCAAGCCCTCAGACGTGACACCGGGCTCACCAAGCACGAGCACCACAGCGGCGCAGAGCGTGCACAGCATGAAATGTGCACAGCACGAAGCGTGCACAGCACGAAGCGTGCACACCGTGTCAGCGAGACGCGATCGCATGCGTGCTTGAGGTGGAGGTGCTGTGCTCGAGGCATGACCACGTGTGGCCCGCTAGCATGCCTTTGTTCTGGTCTCATGCGATAATATTGAATCGTGCTTTGCCAACGGAGTGGCCCATTCATTCGCCCGTGCTTGCACCCATTCACTGGTCTACAACAAACCCCGTCTGTGCACAACAACTGGCTCAACGCTGCTTACATATGGTGGTGCGGCCGCTCCGCGGTGGCTTGGGGCGACGAGGCGCGCACCTGCACGATGGCCTTCAGCCACTCTTCCCCGCCGCTAATGAAGCCCTCTGCAGCCGCATTAAACATGACCCCTCCATCTGTGCGCGCCGCAACCGTCTCCGGGTCGAGGATCGGTTTCAGCGTCCACGGCAGCGCCACGACGCGGTTTGTCTCATCCCACACCGCCCCCGGCTCCGTGGACAGCTCTGACACGTAGACCCGGCTCGCTTGCTGCACCGACACCGGCGTCACCTTCGGCGAGGTGTTGTTGACGAACATGCACTCCTGTAGCCACGCCGCGCTCGGCTGCTGCACGGCCTCCCCCTCCAGCGTCGCCTGCAGGCCAAGCGCGGGGCCTGCGGCAGCGGGGGTGGTTGCGGTGCGGCTGTTTGAGAAGGTGACGTGATGGAAGGTGGCGGTGGCGTTGGGGCTGAGCCGCGCCGCTGAGTGCCGCTCTTGGAAGAACCCGTCTAGAACGCAGTCTGCACGCAGACAGCTGCTGTGATCTGTTCTGTGCGGGAGGGGCTCTGTCGACGAACAAGCTCTGTGAGCCCGGGAGCCTGAGCAGATCCGCAGCAGAACACTCCTGCTAGCAGGGGCCAGCAGCGTGCGGGGTGCTCCTCTGGGCTCTACCTCCTCTGGGCAGTGTTGGGTGCTGATGATTGTTGCACCACCATGCGAGCTAACAGGTTGGTCTGCTTTTGCAAGCAAGTGTGCCTGGCTGCATCTGCCTGGCAGACACTGTTGAGCAGTCTTCTTGGTGCTGCCAAGCTACGGGGTGTAGTCATTCTACTGTGCGGAGCAGCGCTGTGTGTTGGAGCAGGTGGAGGAACAGTCGCGTGCGGGAAATGGGAGAGGCATACCCTCTGCGTACAGCCTGCCGCGCCGGCCTTGGAGCCAAGGAGCTTGTGAAAGCCACTCGTTGGTCTGTGGGTACTGAATGTCGAGTGCTCGGGCGAACGACCCGCCTCCCGAGATAACGACATGAGACAAAACCAAGTCACCCCTGTTAGCAAACACGGTCGCCACCTGGAGCATGTCTGGCGGACGCTGAAGGGCGATGTAGAGGTCTGAGATCCACATCTGCCCCTCGTTCTCCAGGAAGTCGTTCAAGACAGTCAGCACACACTGTGACTCTCTTGGCTTGGTAACTGCTAAAGCAAATGGGACTGGAACATTCGTGCAGTTGCCCTGCAGCGACAAAGGGCCTTGCTGGTGTTTTACACGGAGATCGGGAGGGCCTTTCTGGTGCCATCGAGGTGTGTGGGGGCTGTCATGTCACAGGGACAGGTGAAGAGCGTGCACGACAGTACAGTATACGTGATAGTGGATGCAACGAGACAGCGAAGCGAACATGCTCCTGAACAAGAGCACTTGCGCGTCGTCTTACACATTACGAAGCCATTGTGTCCTGCAGCAAATATTTGCAGCGTGTAGCTGAGATGTACGTCAACTGCCGGATGCTGCACCGGGACGGCAAGCCAACTAGCCTGCAGCGCTGCGTTGCTCGCGCAGGTGCGCCAACAGCACGCTCACAGAGAGATTGCAGCGCAAAATGTTACAACAATCAGACAAATCTGGAGGTGCGGCGCCATCAAATGGCAAAGACCGCGTTCCCAAGGCATTGCGCCGTGAACACGGAGCGCACCCGAATGGATTTTGTTCCACCCCAATTGGCCGCTACGCCGGCCGGTGAAGTCATATTCCCAGGAAGCGGAATCGCATTTGTCAGATCTAAGTGAGCGCCGATGACGATGTGTGGAGCGCTCTGGTTCAGTGCTTGCTGGAAGTCGATCAGCGACGTGACAAACGTGAAGTCCTGCGCATGAGCCAAGCGAACCAAGGCCCATATTGCAGCCCAGAGGAGGTAGACTTGCATCGGTCTGCGTGGCCTTGTCTGCAGGATCCTGCGTGAACGTATTGTGCTACAGTGCAACATCAAACCGGTTGAGCACCGGCGCGCAAGCTTTCCGTCTACGCTGAAGCCAGACAAGCGCAGCGGGACGTATGCTGCATGAATTCTTTGTGGATATCAACTGCAAACAAGTGACGCAAAAGTGCACCATGCAATGGCTGTGCAGGTGCACAAGTCCAGACACTGGCTAGAGCTTCGGCGCGCTTTGGTGCGCACATCTGCCAATCTAAACCGCGCCCACCCCGACCAATTGATGCAGTAAGGGGCTCACCTTCAGTCCTCCTCGAGCACACAGCCTTGGCCATGGTGGATGTCCCGGTCAAAGAGGGTCATGCTGCGATGTGAACTCCCGCTGCACGAACTACGGACCTAGGCCACCGACGCTACGAAAGCGCGGTATTCACGCACAAAGAACAGCAATAGTTAAGGGATTCGTTGTGAACGTGGGTCCAAGGTGATCGAGAGCGCAGTGAGCTCTGGCCGAGGCAGTCAAACGGGCAACAGCGAGCCTTGTGCATGGACCAAATGCACGCGATTGGAAGAGTGAAGAGGCAGTAATGGTTGTTTGATGCAGGTCCGCCACACACGCTTGCCTGGACATAGGCGCTTCGCCTCACCCGACAAGGCCTTGCAAGGGGTTGCCCGCATCCCGCACCCAAACTTGCGTTCATCTCCGTGTAACACCCAAACTTCCAAGTACTCATCACTCTTTTTTTAGACGCCTTACCTCGAACTTCACGAACTACCGACCTCGCGCACCCGCCGCCTCGCCGCATGACCTGCCCGCGCGCGTTGCTGTTGCCTCGCGAGGCCTCGTCAGCACAGAATTGTGGGCATGCCGCACAAGGTTCCGACCTTGGGGCTAGTACGTCGAGTACGAAGACACCGCTTCACGGACGATAAGTTTCTATCGTAGCTGCTGCCAGACACTCATGCGAGTCGATAGCGTGTGCACTGTCATTGCCAGGCGGGGCTCGACCTGACAGCAGCACACGCGAGCTATCCAAGTTCCCTGGATAGCCCTGGTCCGTGGAATCGGTTCAAGATGCAGGCTCTACTGAGATTTATATGTCGGAACTGCCTATATGTAGCCGTATGGTATCTCCAACTCTGCCGTTTCGGTCAATGTAGAGCACAACCGCTTCGAATACACCTAGTCGCACACTCACACGACGATTCTGGCTGGCTAAAGACCGTGGACCAGTACTACACAGGGTCAGAACAGAAAATTCAGCTTGCCGGAGTTGAGTATGTGTTGGACACCGTGGTGCAGTGCCTCAACGGCAGTGACAACCGCACTTTCTCCTTCGCAGAAATAGCCTTCTTCTCCAGATGGTGGGCACAGCAAAATCAAGAAATTCAGTCAAAGGTACCTGCCGCCGATGTCTCTGATCGCGACCATAGCGTCCTGCAATGCCGCAGGCACAGGGATGAGATATTGATTGCCTAAACCAGGTCCGATGGGGCGCGTTTGTGTCTTGAATGGTAGCGACATTCAATTAAATTCTGTTCAAGTAGCATCTCTGTGGCACGACTCTTTGTCAAGCCGCTTGAACGGGACTTGAAACTGCAGGTGAAAGCCCTCGTTAGCGGTGGACAACTCACGTTCGTGAATGGAGGATGGGTGCAACACGACGAGGCGACTTCGCACTTCTCCATGATGATAGATCAGACTACTCGAGGCCATGACTTCTTGTTGCGGACGTTCAATGTCACGCCCACGGTCGCCTGGCAGATTGATCCCTTTGGCCACAGCAACACGCAGGTGTGCTTCCGAAGCAACAGTGGACCAAATCACGGTATTGACAATATGTGATGCTTTAAAATATGCTTGAACTAGAATCAATAATGATTCTGGAGTATCGCCTCGATCGCACAAACATGCTTGCCTGTGGCATGCCAGCATGACATGTCTGAACCCGGCTTCACATCACGTCAGTCAGGCCACCTTGTGCAACCTTTCTGATGCCACCTGGGGCAATTGTCATGTGCAGATTGCACTGTCGTACACGTGCCTGACTCCAGGGAGATGCATGCTGCCATGTATACAATGCTGCCATAGGTATACACCATAGGTACACACCATGCTGCTTCACAACCACTGTGTCCAACCATTCCTTGCTACGCTGCCGGTGTCGATCGTCCGAGTCAATCATCAATCACCTGACCAACACCATGCATTCAGACCCTGGCACTGTTCCAAACAATGGCAATCTGGCACTGTTCCAACTGACGTCATACACAGATCCAATACCTGTCATTGTTGTGGGAGGTCATGTGGGCCCTGGGACAGCCCAGGTTGGGCGTTCAAAGAGAGATGCTCCACAGGGAGGCAGGCGACAGCACTCCACGCTGTTCCCATTCTTGTGCACCAGCAATGGTCAGTTCCCAGCAGCATGCATGCAGGCAAGCCTGCTCACAGCCCGTGCCGGCTTTGACGCCGTCTTCTTTGCGCGTGCGGACTACGATGACCTGTCGATGCGCAAGGCTGCGGGCCAGGCCGAGGCGGTGTGGCGCGGTGCGGCCGCCACGTACGGCTCCTCTGCCGATGTCTTCATGGGCAACTTCCCCAACCACTACGGGCCACCCAAGGGCTTCAACTATGAGTGGGGCTCCCCCGACCCCCCTGTGCAGGTGCGTTTGGTGGTCAACGTACCACAGGACAGTGATTGAATCTGGGGCGGCCCATGTGAGAACTCATCATCAAGCAGAATTATCAGCTTTGCACGTTTCATTGTCTGGCCTGCGCCAGGCCGCTCTGTCCCTACTGCTCTGTCCTGCCTGCCTGGCATGCATGCAGTGAGCATCTGGTCAACGATCACACCATTACGTGTGTGTTGGCTTTCGTGCCGGCGCTGGTTCGGTCTGACATTTGCTCGTGCAGAGCGTGGCCTTGGTGCTTGAGATGGTCTGTCTGTCTATTTGCAGGTTGCCTGGTCTGTTGCATCGCCGCTGCTGGGACCTAGATCTATCACTGTGTAACACATCATTACATGCAACGATACATCCGTAACCAGCTGAGTCCAATCGTGCACGAACGCAGCCCATGCTGCATGTGCTCCTGTCCTACAGATGTAGCCGTGCCATGCACAGAACATGCCAACTCCGCCCCGGCCACAATGCCGGGCAACGTGGCGGGCCCGAGCCCCGGCTGGCACTGTCTGTGTGCAACGAGACACGCCAGCGAGCCGTTGTTCGCGATGCAGGACGACCCGCGGGTACAGGGGTACAACGCCGCCGAGCGCGCGGACGCGTTGGTCGCAGCAGCGGAAGCGTACGCGGACACGTCGCGCGGCGCGGACGTCATGGTGCTCATGGGCACCGACTTCACGTATTCCAACGCGCTGACATGGTACAAGAACATGGACCGCCTCATCGCGGCCGTGAATCGCGGGGGCCGCGCACACGCACTGTACTCCACTCCGGCGGCATACCTCGCGGCCAAGGCAGCGTACGGCGGCTCGTGGCCGCTGCGGACGGACGACCTCTTTCCGTACGCTGATTCGCCGCACACGTATTGGACCGGTGCGCCACAGCCACGGCCTTGTCCACTGGGTGTCGGTCACCCCGACCCACCGTCACTGCATCATGGCGATAGTCGCGTCCGGCTAGAGGCACTTCATGCACTACTCATGGCAACGTTCATGGCAACTCTTGTGCACCCCGGTGCACAGGAGGGACAGCGCCAGCTGGCTGACCGGAGATCGGCGAAGTGGCGCTCCATCTTCCCGCTGTGGCTGCTCCGGGCGGTCCGAGGCGGCCATAGAGGCGGTTCGGTATCAGCATCCGAGACTTGTCTGGCTGTCCTGGTTCGTTCAAACACTACCGTCTGCCCATCACTGATCATTGCGGGGCGACCTGTCACAACAATGTGCTGGGTCCTAGACCTATCACTGGGTTGCACAACGATATGCTGGAGCTCGCACGCTGCCCCGCCGCCTCCGTGTCACATTCTGCTTGCCAGTGGCGCTTCTCTCTGTTCCGCAGGCGAGGGCTCCTGGTGCAATGTGCCTCAGTCCGTGACTGCCAGCGGCCGGCACGGCAAGCCTGTGACCACGCGGTCCCTGATGCCAGAGGCTGTGCATGTGTGCAGGGTTCTTCAGCAGCCGGCCGACGCTGAAGGGGTACATCTACCACGCTGCGCGCACCCTCGCCACGAGCCGCAAGGCCGCTGCACTGCTCACGCTGCACGGCGACTGCGGCATGCACTCCCAGGTGCCTCCCCTACCATGCATGCTCTCCCGGTCTGCGCTGGCCACGCCGTTTCTTTTGCCTTTCTGCTTTCTGTGGTTGCTCTTTGCCACGAGTTGGCCTGTGCCAAACTGCCGGCCAACCTGCCGGCCGGTTGCCAACCTGCGCCACGTGTCAGCCTGTGCCAACCTGCCTGTGTCAAACTGCCTGCTGTCACGCATGCTCTGTGGTCATGCCCGGCCACCGTGCCAGGCGGGCAGAGCGGCAGTGGCGTCGGTGTCCTAGCCGCCTGACACCTGCTTGCATTCATTCAAATGTGTGAATGATAGGCACATGATCGCGTTCCGTGCGAGATGTCTGTTCCAGAAGTGGGCCCCGCCTGGATTGCAGTCGCCAGGCGTGGCCAGAAAGCGCATGTGCGCATGCATTGCCGTCGGACTCCACGTGCAACCAGCATGCGCAGGCGCCGGATGCCGGGCCACCACCTGAGCACTGTGCAACTTTATTGCAACGGCATGTGTGTGCATTCGGCTTGTGGAGATCTGTTACAGACTTTTGGGGCACAGGCTTCTGGGGCTGACATCTTTATATATTTATGCAGGGGTTACGGGCAGCGCTGGATAAGCTTGACGCCGCCGTCGCCCTGAGTCAGCACCATGACGCCGTCACCGGCACCGCGAAGCAGGCAGTCACCAACGACTATGCCTGCCGCCTCGCCGCCGCCTCCGCCTCTGTGCACATAAACATTGCGCACCTCATCTCTGCTGCAATCTTCACACCGCACGCATGCATGTCATGCATGACCGCTGCCGCGGCCGCCAACTCTTCCGGCATTGCCCAACGCGACCCAGCCGCTGACGTCCCCGACTTGAACAACTCATGGCACGCGCCACACGCCGCGCGTGCGGAGGCGGTCAGGGGTGAAGCGTGCGTGCACGGGGGCCAGGCGGATCGGTATGCTAAGGCGGAGGGGCAACGCACGGTGCAGGAGGCTTCAAGCCGGAGTGTGGAGGAGGAGGTAGGCGGCCCGGGGCAGGGTGCGGAAAAGGGGGCTCTGGATGAGCTGCCACGGCTGTGGCCGTGCGAACACGGCAACGTGAGTGCCTGCGCTGCGACCGTCGACGCGTCCCGCAACTGCGAGTCCTTCGCCGTCGTCCTGTTCAACTCCGTCGCCTGGCCCCGAGAGGAAAATGTCAGGGTGCGTCATCGCCCTGCTGTGACATGCCTGCTGCGTGCTGTGTGCTGGGGGTTCACGAGCTGCACACTGTCACGGCTGCATCCCGTCCGCCCTGTGCCACACCCCCAAGCGCCCGCATCGCCGCTGCAACAACCACGCGGCAACGCTGTTGGCATGATGCATGCACGCGCCAGAGCTGCTGCACCATGCGCGCCATGGGCATTCGCACCCGACCCTGTACATTCACCCAGATTCACATCTGAGCCTGTGCATGCTCCCCTACAGGACCACATCTGTTGATCACTTACAGCGAAAACTTAAATGACGTCGTCATCAGCACGTAAGATTGCTGTTCGTAAAGCAACGTCGTCCTTTTTGGCCCTAAAATCGTGCATGCATGGCGGCTTTTCGACACGCACGCCAGGGATTTTGTATGCATGATGCTTTTCTAGGTCGTCACTTGTGAAAAGCTCGTCACGTCAGCGTTACTTAACCTTTCGTAATTTACGCTCGTTACGTAATCGGTGTTACTACAGCCGCTCCACACGCCTGCACCACACGCCTCATCCTCCCACAGCTGCGATGGTCTCACACCCTGCACCCAGTAAATAAGCAATTTACATTTACATTTACACAAGCCACACACCCTGCGCGCCGCTGCGGTCTCTTCCGTCCCTGCGGTCCATCCTTGCGGCCCATTCTGTCCTTGCGACCAGCGTGGCCTTCCTGCACGCAACACACTGGAATGCACGTGCTGCTCAGGAGATCAGCCGTAGCACGCAACTCCTACTCGCAACTCCTACTCGCAACTCCCACACGCAACTCCTACAGAGGCCCAACTGCGTAACTCCTGAACCTGTAACTTGTTTGCACGCGTTACGCAGTTGTAAGTAAGCTCTACTGTTTCATGTTCTACATGCTCCCAGGCAGAGGGACCTTCCCTCGCAAAGCTGACGCCCCCACAGGTCGCGCACCCGCTCACCTAGGTCGCGCACCTGCGCAGCTGTCAACGATGCCCCGGTCAGGGGCTCACAGCGCGCGGGGCGCAGCACATGATGCGCATGGTCATCGTACTCGCCCACGGTGCCCCGTGTGTATCACCATGGACCAGTGATCGACGAATACACGTATTTGCGAGGAAAATGTACGGAATATGTGTATTGTAAAAAATCGTATGGAATATGTGGATACGGTGGCCAGGACGAAACCGCCACTGAATTTGAAGCGCTGTCTTGATGTTATCGATCCGAATCGGGCTCCAGCGTGCCCCACACGGCATCTAGCTGTCATTTACCTTTACCTGCTGGAATACCTTGACACGCATGACTGTGCACCTTGGCGTGGCAACGCAGACGTCTGCGGCCGTACCCGCCACTGCCCCCGTTTCCTCGACCCATATCCTGGAACCTGAACATATGGGGCACGTGTATTTTCAAAAATTGTATTGCATACGCAAGCCGACATGTCAAAGACAGCGATGGACTGTCCGCAGGTGCCCCTGGCACGCCCCGACTGCCACTACTCCGTGGTCAACGCCGACTCCCAAGAGCTACCGTCCGCCGTCGTCCCGGTCAGCCAAGCCACCTGGTGCACACAGCAGCTCCTCTCCCTCTACGACGCGCTCCCCGCTGCCGCCGCCGGCTGGTACGAGGCAACCTTCCAGGCCGCTGTCCCGGCCATCGGCTACAGCACCGTGCTGCTCATCCCCGGCGCCACCCCGGCCACCCTCGCCCTCAACCACACCCTCCCTGACATGCATGCGCTGGACGCGTCCGCCGTGAGCTCCGCCGTCTCGCATGTGCCGCTGCCGGACGGCGTGCATGCATGGCATGTGTCGTCGTGCGCGGCGTGTGCGGCGGTCGCTCTGCGGCCGGGGGGCGAAGTTGCGCGGCTCGCGGCGCCGGCGCCCGCGCTGCCGGGCACACCGGCGGTGCTGGAGAACGAGCACTTGGAGCTGCGGTTTAGCCGGGGCACGGGGCGGCTGGTGTCGGTGCTGCACAAGGATACTGGCCAGCGGGTGAATGTGGATTTGGATCTGGTATACTGGGAATCTAACCCGGCACCGCCATATGGAGGAGCGTACATCATGCGGCCGACGACTCAGGTGTGTGCTTTGCCGCCGACCCCCGCCCACTCTTCTGTTCCCCATTATGTGTTGGCTACATGTACCCGCCGCTGCGACGGGCTAACAGATTTGGGCATGTCGAGTGCTACGCACTAGCGCACAGGGAGGGCTGACACAGCATGCACATCATACACAGCATGCACATCATAGGTGACATCGCAACGCGCTGCGCGGCTCGTGTGCGTGATTTGTTGAGCTGCGTTGCATGCGCGAGTGCGACCGAATGCGCGTGGAGTGCCGCGGCCGCATGCAGGTGCCGCTTTCGTGGCCAAGTGGCGCATCGCGTGTGACGCTCGACATTGTGACATCGCCGGTCGTGTCGGAGGCGCGGCAGGCGTTTGTGGGGTGGGGGACGCTGACGACGCGGCTGTGGCGAGGCGCGCATGCTGTGGAAGTTGAGTGGACAGTGGGCCCGGTGCCGGTTATGGACGGCGTCGGCAAGGAGGTTGCACTGCGAGTGCGCTCCGACCTCGACTCTGGTGCGCCTCACTCGACCCCAACGTGGATCGTGCCCACAGTGTATGACTCCGGCTCCTGTCCCACCATGCATCACGCACATCCCGTCCGACATGCGGCTATCTGGCACAACCACTTCCGGCCCCTGTGACACATTGCTTGCGGCCTTGGCGGTGGCTGTAGCGCGCGGCTGCGTGCCCGTCTGGACTGCTGGGGTCGGATCGGCGCCCGCCGGTGGGCCCGGTGCATGCTGCCTGGGATTGGCGTGTGCGTGGACTGTGTGAGGCTGCGCTGCGATGCGCAATGCTGCGCTCGCTTCCTGCATTGTTCGTGTGTGTGCGTGGGTATGCGTGTGACACTGGTCCGTTCTGACATTCACTCGTGCAGGGAGTGGCTTGTGATGGTTTGCCTGTTTGCATGTTGACTGATCTGTTGCCTCGGCGATGCTGGGTCCTAGATCTATCACTGTGCAACACAACCACTTCCTCGTGTCCCATCCTGTGCTGCCGCGCGTAGTCGCTCCTATCTTGTTGCAGATTCATTTGCGACACCTGCGCTTTGAGAGCTGCTTACACATCCCGCCGTTGATACCACCGTGCGCATTGTGTCTCCCATGCATAGCACTGCAGTAGCAAGGAGGCCGTGCCACCTGGGCCGCCTGGCTCCCTGTGCTAGGGCAAGTGGCGGTGGTGTTCCCAGCACCGCCATGCGCACTGTGTGTGCATGAACCCCTCAGAACGAGGTGTATCTGATTTCGGGAATCCTTGTACTGTACTGCTGCGATCAGCTGAGCGCACTCGACGACCCCTGCCGCAGCACTCGACAACCGCTGCTGCAACCGCTGCTGCAACCGCTGCTGCAGGTGACATCTGGTGGACAGACGCAAACGGCCGCCACATGCAACAACGCCGCCGCTCCTGGCGGCGCTCCTGGACACTGCAGAACACCGAGCCGATCGCCGGCAACTTCTACCCCGTGACGTCCGCGGCTACGCTGCGCGGCGCGCCCCCCCCTCACGACTCCAACTCGGCCGCATCTGCCGGAGATGCGGCCGCAGGAGCGCCTGCGGACTCCAACTCGGCCGCAGGAGCGCCTGGGCAGCCAGAGTTTGAGCTGAGCCTGGTGACGGACCGGGCGCAAGGGGTGGCGTCTCTCGAGAGTGGCTCCATGCATGTGCTGCTGCACCGGCGGCTCTTGAATGTGCGTGGCCTTCACCTGACCCGGCAGCACATATCGCACAGCACGAGGCTGACTGGCACATGCACGCTGGGCCGTCTCCGGTGTGGCATGCACGCTGCCGCCGCCACTGCTCCTTTGCGATTTTTCTGATGGCTGATTCATCAAGCAGCCACATACCAACCTTGGCGAAGGTTGGTATGTGGCTGTCACAGGGCCGCCTCAGGCTCGCTCGCGGCCGGTGGCTGCGGAGCGCCATTCAGGCTGGCCCACGGTCTCCATCGTCACTTCCAAACGCTAAATTTCGTGAACAATGAGACAAGACCTGATACCGACGACAGAAGGATGTATTCGTCCCTGCGGCAGGCAGCCTGCCCCTGGGCACACCTGGGCGCAGCTTGTTGAGGGTGTCCAGAGGTCGTATTGCCATGGCGCACCAACAATCATCAAGTCATCGGCACGCACAACAAGCATTGTCTCGTTGTGCAGGACGACAATAGAGGAGTGGCGGAGCCGCTGAACGAGACCGTGTGCGGCTGCCGCGACTGCGACTGCCCGGGCCTCGTCGCGCGTGGAACCTTCCAGATGCTTCTCGCCCCGGCCACCCCTGACACACACCGCCGGCTGCGGGAGGCGCAGGTGCTCTCTGCCGAGCTGCCGCTGCCCCTGTACGGCCGCGGCAGCGACATCGTGCGCTGGCTGACGGCGCACATGCATGTCGGCGACGACGACGAGGTCTCGGTCGGTGCTGGCAGCGCTGTGGAAGACGTGGGGACGGCAGCGCGGCCCGGCTGGGGCCGTGCAGGTGAGCGCGTCGGATCTAACGCTTCGGATCTGTGGCCGGTGGGCGCATCAGGGCTGCTTGCGTCGCACCCGCTGGCAAAGGCCGTCCTCAAGAAGATCGGCGACCATGGTGTCATCAGGATTGAAACATCTGCCGCTGGGTTTCAGCCAGGTGCGATGGCAAGCAAATGGCCCCGCGGTGCGGGGCCTCGGCGCTGCAGTAACGTGCTACGCCAGCAACAGCGTGGCGCAGCACGTCACCACAGCGTGCACGGCAAGCACTACACGCTTGACATGTACCATGCATGGGATGCAAAACATGCACACACCCCCACACACCCACACACCCACACACCCACACACCCACACACCCACACACCCACACACCCACACACCCACACACCCACACACCCACACACCCACACACCCACACACCCCCACACCCCCACACCCCCACACCCCCACCCCCACACCCCCACACACACTGCCATGCAGGCAACGCCACACACCGGCGCGACTTCCACCAGCAGCACTCGCGCTCGCCGCAGCTCCACTGGAGCGCAGCAGGCGCGCCGCTGGCGCAACACGCCGGCACGTGCCACGGCCTGGCATGCGCCGCCGACGGCTCCGCAGTAATGCCGCCCGACCTCTCTCTACTGACGTTCACATCCTGGCACGGCGCCATCTTCGAGAGCCCCCGCGCGGGCGGGGTCCATGGCGGCGGGGACTCGAACGGTTCCGAGTGCAGCGGCTCCACAGCACAGCATTCATGTGGAGAGGGTCCCCCGGGAGCGCATGAGTGCTCCGGGAAGACAGAGCAGTTCTATCTGGTCCGGGTCGCGAACAATGCTGACACGGCCGACCTTCCCAGCGGTACGATCTTGCTCACTGCGCTGGCTGAGCTTGTGTTGTGTGACATGGATCCAACTGAGTCTTCCTTCTGCTGCTGAGAGGTGCGTGCGCGTGCGCACAGCGCAACAGCATGCGTGTTGCGATTGTGCCGAGCACGTTGTGTTGATCAGAAACAACTAAACTATGCGTGCTGGGGTTGCTCCTGACAGCCGCTGTCACAAATAAAGCGAGCCACGCTTTCTAACCATCAGCAATTTGTCAGCACTAATCACAGTGGTGCTACAGCCTATTGTTCCCGGCTGCGCTGGAAACGCTGGAACGGCACAGCAGCACCAGTGGCGGCTGTACTGGCCTGGCACGACGCCGTGGTCTGATGTCTTCATTCTAGACCCTTGTGTGACAAACGTTCCATCCCCCCTGACTGTCTTGTTGCGGCGCATGGATTGGTCATTTCCCTTTAGCGCCTCCTGGCTAGGTCTGCCACTCTGCGCAGCATAAGACTGTCATACACCTGACGCTTGCTCGCTTAATACGGTGTACACCCGTACTCCCATGCTGGTACGCGTTTGGGTTGTACATGTCTCTGCACAGAGGTCTTCGTGTGCCGTTCGCACTTGCACTTGCATCCTTGCCAACTTCTGCCCTTGCTGTTGAGCTGCCGCTTCGCTCGCCGTGTGTCCGCCGCACCCACGCCACACCCTGCTGCAGGGAGCGCTGAAGAGGAGGCGCAGCGCCGCACGGTGGACTTGTGCAGGGTGCTGGCGTGGCCGCGCGCCTCGGCCGTGCGCGTCCGCGAGACCACCCTCACCGGCAACCGCGGCTTGCGCGCGTTCACGGCCGCCGGCGGCCGCACCCCCTTCCGCGCGCACGCGGTCGCCCAGTGCTTCAAGGACGACGTCGCAGGCTGCAGCGACCGGGGCCGCGGCGCCGAAGAGCCCCATCCTGAGCCCGCGGCACGGTGCGCGCATAGCGCAGCGATCGATGTGACGGGGGTGGACTGCTCGAGCGGCACGGTGCCTGTGTGTGTTGACGCGATGGATGTTCGGACGTTTGTGTTGGGCGTGGCGCCGGCGCGGACATAGCTTGTGTTGATTTGTGTGGTTGTGTGTGTGTTACACAGTGATAGATTTGTGTGGTTGTGTGTGTGAGGAGCGTTTGAGGTGGGGTCTGTGGACATTATGCCATCGTCTTTGAGACAGACGTCGTCTTCGAGAGCGGCACGATTGACAGGAGGTGTGTAAACAGATGTGTATGCTTGGAATAACGGACTACAGAACATGACATGACATGTCAAGCCTGAGGTTACCCTAGGAAGCGCCTTACGGATCAGGTGTAGCCAGGGCACTGTGTGAAGATTTGAGCATGCTGAGTGCACAGCTGCATGCATGCACGCGGTGCTGTTTCAGTGTTGTCCTGGGCTTTGCAGCTGTTCATCCACACATGGCATAGCCCACCACAGCATGCGCCGGCATGGGGTCCAGGCCATGGCATCTGGTGTCACTTTCAGCCTCAGATAGTGCAGGCTTGACCATCGTGTTCGTAGTGTTGCCCGCTATACTCCTAGCCTTACCATGTTCTTTGTGGGTCCCCGCTTGCTCAGTTATGATTCCACCTAGCCACATTGGTGATGCGCTGTCATTTTGATCCTGTCTTATCTGCACTGTGGGTGCATGCTGACTCATCGACCATCCTTTCATGGGCAGCTGGCTCACCAAATACCGTTGGAGAGCCACTGACTCATGATGATGTCTCTGCACTATTTGTTTACACACCTGGCTTACACAGGAGGCGGTACATGTCAGCAAATCAATGTCCAAATTCAATGTAAATTTGCCAACAATTTGGAACAGTGTGGGCCCTGGAAGCTGATCGGACTGGAAGCATGGCAGGCGTTCTCATCTGTGTTTAACACTGAGATAGATCTTCTCATCTGTGTGTGCTGCCAGCTGGCCACCTTGCAACCAGCTTGCCTGATCCACACTCGATTTCATTGGTGGTGTCTGGCCGCATGCCTGGCATGCCAGACGCGTTCCAGGTAGCTGTACACTGCCAGTGGTAGCACTACATGCAGGCATTGACATGGGCCTGAGCCTTGGAGACATGTGAAACTGCCCAATGCCATTCTAAGCTCCACTTTAAGAGGCAATAGCACCTACCTTAGTGCCGTTCAAGCGCTAAGCGCGTTAATGTACGCACAGACGTGATGCCTTCAATACTCTGTTCAATACTCAGTCGACTTGGAACCATAATGGTATGATATATATAGCAATGGCTACCATTGCTACTACTAGCAGTGGTAGTGCCACTGCTTGCTACCACTAGTCCTAGCAGTACTGTTACACGAAGATCAACGCATAAGCTGCCAGGCCTGGCAGGGAGGGCAACGTTAACATTGGCATGTGTATATGGTGTAGTGCACTGTTTGCTGCAACAAACAGTGCACTGCAGCTGCAACAAACAGTTGTTTTCAACTCACGATAAGGCCCAGGTTGGTGTGTATGCACGATATCGATGTAGAATTGGACGCTGCAGGTGGCGGGGCCATGCGGACATGCATCCGGACATGCATCACAATCACATCATCAATCACATCATCAATTGCAGCATTAACATTAACGCACAGTTAATTTTCTCAGCACCAATACTGACGCCAAAATTTGAAAAATAAACTGTTGGGTGCCCATTTCTCACAGCGAAACAGCAGACTGCGTTCATTATGCGCAGTTCGCGAAGGGTCATCAATCAAAATCGCCACTTGCAGGCGCAGGCGCGCGTGAGGTGGCATGGGTGGCTTCTGGGGAATTCCGCGGCATGACCCAAGTGCACTGCAGCATGCATTACGAATTCCGGGATGGCGTAATGACGTCGACCGTGCGTGCGCAGCCGGAGGACTTCACGTCTTCAATCATTTTCCGACCATCCAGAGCACATGTGAAATCACAACACTAGTGCCACCATAGTTTTGACAATTGTACACACTTGGCCACTGGCAGACGAGATCTCTGTACAGCATTAAGATCTCTGTACAGCAAACAGCTCTGAATATGTTGGCTAGCCAACAGCTGTACATGTTCGAATTCGTGGATGTGCATGCATGCACATGTACACCTGTGGCACTGCGGTGAAGGCTGCCCGCGTAGCAGCGCGCGCCTGCCAGCCTTCCGAGCGCGCAGCTCGCGCATAGCCCTCGCAAGTAGGTCAATATACTGCATACAACTAGGCGTTCGTAGTCTCGACGACAGGATCCCCAGCGCCTGAGCCTACTCCTTCTGTGGGTGCGCCTGCACCAGGTGCACAGCACCACTTTCTGGCTTGCGCGATCTGGCCATGGATCCGCGCAAGCGTTGGACGGCGGTCCAACCCACTCAGCATCGAATCAGCAAATCGTCCGCTGTGATTCCGCGCAAGCCGTGCCCATGCTGCGGCACTCTGTTCGGGTCGCCGCAGCAGCTACTGCAGCACTGCCGCAGGCAGCACGCTGGTCACACGTTCTCGACAGCAGACCTCGCCCAGCTGAACGGAGCCACGTGTCACTTCTGTGCGAAAGTGTACTCGCGGCTCGGCCTGGGCGCACACGAGAAACGGTGCCCGTCGAACCCCCAACGGCGCAGCAATAGCACTGCAGGGCACCCCACAGCACAGTGCAGCCTTGGCCCCGCACAGCCTGCTCACCGCCGCACCCAGCCTCCGGCACAACCGGCGCCCGTCACTCCGCACTCGACAGCCCGTCCCCGCTCGCAGTCGGTCACGCGCTGCGGCCTGGTACCCCGCGAGGCCGCCTCGGGGCCTGCGTCAGCACCGGCTGCAGATGGGAGGGGAAGCAATGTCCGGCCACATAGCCTGCCGCCCGCCAGCCGCCTCGCGCAGCACCTCCTGGCCGTGAATGGCGAGTACCACGGGAACGGCGGGTCGACAGGCGGCCGTCAACCTCCAGGTGACGTCCCGCCGTCGCCTGCCCCGCCCCCATGTGATGCTATCATGCATGACGCCGGCGCAGTTGCCAGCCCGACCGCCGCGACCCCCACTGCGGCACCAGATGTCATGCATGACACCGCTGCCGGCAACGGCCAGCGTGCGTGGCCAACACCGACCGAGTCCACCGGTCTGCCTGCGCCTGCCACGCTAGTCAGCCCTGCTCACGTAGGGAACCACGCCATGGTCGCCCCTGAAGGCACGCAGCCCAGCCTTAACGCCCAGCCGCGTCCGCCCGCGCCGCCATCGGGCCTGGCCGAGTCAAGCCTATCCGGCCTGCGCATCGGCTCCGCGCCCGCCAACAGCGTCATGCAGGACGTCGGCACAGACTCCGCCGGGGTGCCGGCGGCAACCGCACCAGCCGTGGAGGAGGCTTCCTCTCCGGGCGTGGCTACGCCATACCGCGACGTCAGGATGCCTCAAGAACTCCCCAGGTCGGTCACTGATGTCTTTGCCGCGGCCGCGGCCGACTGCCTGGAGGCCATCCACGATGCCGTCAAGCGCGAGCATGATGCGAGCAAGCAGCAGCACATCACTGAGCTATTGATGCTCCCTACCGAGCTGCTTGGGGACAACCGCGGCGGCAGCGGGCAGCGCCGGCGGGTCCTGGCGCGCATCCGTGACCTCCATAAACGCCGACGTGCTGCCGCGCCGGCTGATACTGACGCCGATGCGAAGCCCCAGCGCACTCGGACAGCGCTGCTGGCTGACCATGAGCTGGCCGGGCGCATGTATAGGCACTGCCGCAACGGCAATGACGGGCGCGCGGCCCGCTGCCTGGACAGCAGCCCGCTGGCAGCCGTTGATGCGGCCACTATAGCAGCGTTGCGGGAGCTGCACCCGTCTGCCCCCCCGCCCGTTCTGCCGCACACCGCTGACCTCCCGCCTCCCGCCGCAGTGATCGGGGAGGAACAATTCCATCAGATCGTGCTGAACCTGTCGCGGGGCACGGCAGCAGGGCCCAGTGGGTGGACAAACGAGCACATCCGCGCCGTGGCACTACATGACCCACGCATCCGCGCCGCGCTGCGCCATTTTGTCAATGACCTCCTGTCGGGGAGCATCCCCCACACGGCTCTCCTCCAATCCAGCCGACTGATCGCCCTCGCCAAGACGGCAGGCGGCGTCAGGCCCATCGCAATCGGTGAGTCGCTGATGCGCCTGGCGGGCATCTGCGCGCTGGCGACGCTGCCGGATGCAGCCAGCCTGTTTGCCCCGCTGCAGGCCGGTGTCGGCATCTCTGGGGGTGCTGAGATACCAGGCCATGCGCTGTATCCTGACTTTCATGACCCCGATGTTGTGACCGTCCAAGTGGACCTCCGCAATGCCTTCAATCTGTGCGATCGGACCGCCATGCTGGCAGCCGTTGCACAGCACGCCCCGGGTCTCTTGCCATTCGTGCGGATGTCATACCAACAGGCATCGGCGCTGCTTCTGCGGCGCCCGGACGGCGCACATGAAGTGCTGTGGAGCGAGACCGGCGTGCGACAGGGCGACACGATGGGGCCGTTCCTCTTCAACCTGACGTATCAGCCGACTCTGCGAGCAGCGAGCGAGGTCAGCGGCGGAGCGCTGGTCACGGCATGCCACGATGACACGTACCTGCAAGGACGGCCGCATGATGTCGCCGCCGGCACAGCACTGATCATGGGTAGGCACCCGTGCCAGCCGCAGAAGACTAGCGTCTACCGCGAGGACACGGACACAGCTGCGCATGTCGCCGCCTTGCTCGGTGCGCGCGTCGCCCCGGACGGCATCGTGGTGTGCGGCACCCCGCTGGGTAGCGATGAGTTCGTCACAGCACATGTCTCCCGCCGCTGCGCAGCCACTCGCGCGCAGATTGCGAAGCTGACCGCACTGCCACTGTCCCCTCAGGTGAAATGGCTTGTCATGCACAACTGCCTGCAGCATAGAGAATCCCATTTGTTGCGCAGCACGCAGTGGCGGTTTCTGGAGCAGCCGCTGCACCAAGTGGAGACAGCGCTGCTGAAGGGCCTCGGCGACATTCTGGATGTGACCAGCCTTACGGATGCACAGTGCCTGCAAGCCCTGCTTCCCCACCGCCACGGCGGCATGGGCCTACGCAGGTTCACCCAACCCATCGCCGACGCTGCTCGCCTGTCGTCCGCTGCACTCGCCCATGCAGCCCTCGCAGAAGGGACAGATCGAGGCCTGCCGTTCCGTGGCGATGCGGGCGTCGCCATGCGCCACACTCTCGAAGAGTTGCGCCAGCAGTGGCCAAGCATCCCGGGGCTGTCTGAGTGCCCCGCCGAGCCCGCGGCATGGGCGGGCCTGAGCGGCGGGGGGTCTGCCATCCGCATGTCACGGCTGCAGAATGCAGTCGGCCGGGCCGACTCTGACGCCCGGGCGGCTGCGCTGCTTGCAGCGCTGGATCAAGGGACGCGCAGCCCGTCGTCAGCAACACGCGAACACAGCCTGACCAGCAAGGCGCGCTTGCATAGTTGCGCAGGCTCGATGGCCTCAGCTTTCCTGAAAGCCAGGCCCGGTGCGACTGAGCTGACTGCCACAGAGTTCCGCGTGAATGTGCGCTTGCGCCTAGGTGAGTCACTGTTCACCGGCCCAGAGGCGGACGGCGACTGCGTGTGCGGCCGGGCATCGCCTGCTGATGGTTCGCATGCCCTCGTGTGCAATGCGGTGTGGCGCACGGTGGTCGCCCGCCATGATGCGATCACGCAGGCATGGCGCCGCTTCATCATGCGGGCGGGCATCTCCACGTCTCTTGAGCCCAACATCAAGAGCCTCCCGCAGTACCCGGATGTGCCGGGCGCACGGCCGCCCGCACAGCCGCCCGGCCCTCCTGTGAGCCTGCCAGCTGTGCTGCCGCTGGTGCGCTCACTCCACCCACCCCGGCTTCCAGCGCCTCGGCCGTGCCTTCCACCCCATGTGGCACCCAGACGCTGGCGCATTCCCCGCCTGCCCCCTTGCGCCCCTCCGGACCGGCGGACAACGCTGCCCCGCTCGGCGACGCCGCCACGGCGGACGGCACCTCAGAGGACCAGCCGCCGCGGCTGCACTCGTCGCTGCTGCCATCTCAGCCGTTGTTGCCTCGTCCGAGGTCAAGGCTGCCGCGGCCGACACGGCAGGCGCCATGGACGTAGCCGTCCCCGGCGAGGCGGCTGTCGGTTACAAGGGCGCGCGAGAGCTCGGCGCGGCAGCTGCCGCCGCCGCCGCAGTGGCCGTGAAGGCGGCCGCCCCGGCCGGCGAGTGCGCGGTGCGGTGTGAGCACCTGCCACAGGTGGGCCCGGTGGCCACTAGTCCGCCGCGACGCCTGCCCGAGGGTCGACGGGGCCGCGCGGCCGCGGCTTGCGCCCGGCCGCTACCCCCCCGCTCGCAGCGCGACCCGGAACGGGGTGATCTGCTTGTGATGTTGCCCTGCGACACCGTTGTGGCCGATGTGTGCGTGACCTGTCCGGTGGCCCCCTCCCGGGTCGTCGCCGCGGCAAACACGCCAGGCGCTGCCGCCCAGCTGATGGACGACCGGAAGCGAGACAAGTAGGCCGCTCCGGCACAGGCGCATGTCGCTTCGTGTCCCTGTCGCATGAGACGTTTGGCCGTGTGGGCACGGGTGCGTTCGCCTTCCTGAATAAGATCGCTGACTTTGCTGCGGCTTCGGGGGCCGTGTCCAGGCGAGCGTTCTTGCAGAATGCCATGTGCGAACTCTCCACCACTCTGTGCCGTGGTGTGACGCGCCAGGTCCTCGCTGCGGCTCCGCTGCGTATGCGGCTGGCGGCAGGGCGGTGGTGCCTGGCCACGATGTCCCGTCGGACGTGCTATAGGCGGCCGCTGGCCGCCTTGCTGGACCGGGTGCCGCGGCTGCAGCAGCGCAGGCCGGCCCGCGTCTGGTCGTGTTGGCCCGCCGAACCTTCCCGCGAGCCACCGTGGGGGGAGTGATGCGGCGCCGCTAGTGCCCTTCGCGCCCGCCCTGAGGCCCCTGTCGGGCGCCGGAGGGGGAGGGCTGGTACGCCTTGCACTGTGGGGGCGTGCGCCCCGGGCTCTCATGTGCGGGGGCCCGTGATGGAATGCTCCAGTGGGCGGGATGGAGTGGGGGTGCTGCTGTAGGGGGGTCGGTGGTGGCTGGTTTTGCTGGGTGGGCAGTAGTGCGGTGGTGGTTGTTGCTGTGCGCGGTTGTGGCGCGGGTGCCGTAGTGGAGGGGTGCGGGAGTGCGCGTGCGTGTGGGTGCGTGGGTGTGGGTGTGGTCGGCTGTGTCGGTTCGTTTGTGGCTTTT
>UNSF01000129.1:205690-238680 GCA_900538255.1 Ulva mutabilis
GTTGTGCATACGGCAGTCCAAAGTGCCGGGCTAGGCTGCTTATTGATTGTGCTGTGTGATGCACTGCGGCTGTAGATGTGATCCCAGCGTGCCACTTCAACAACCCCCAAGCATCCCGGGAGCAAACGAGCCGTAAATGCCTGTATGCATGTTGACACGCAATCAAGTTGGCATTTACGTCTCATTTGCTCCCGGGATGCTCGGGTGATCAACATGCATGCAGGTCATCTTCCTTGCAGGTGCTGTGCTCCGCACCACGTGTACAGCACCCACCACAGCATCAGTATACCGATACTGCAGTACCCCGGCTGAGCACAGTCATGCATGTATAAGTTGGCTACACGTGCAGTCATGCATGTGAGTCCGCAAATCACGCAAGCGCTCTGCAGCACCAGGTGCAAACTGAATGGTTGCCATGCAGGAAGTCTCCGACCCTGGCGAGCCGAAAAAAAAAACCTCGCATGCATCCCGATCGCGATGGCCGGCGCGTGATGCGTCGGCAGCAAGGCCTGGCTGCTGGTCTGCCCCGGGCGGGTGCCCGTCTTACAGTCGGACGAGCCGATCATGGTCTGCGAATACTTCCACGATGTCTCCCTCGTCTGCTCCACAGGGGAAGCACAAGTGTGCTGGACCCGCCGATGTGCTGTGCTGTGCTGTGCTGTGCTGACAGACCGTACTCCCGCCAACTATTGAACCCCTCATCTCTGATTCTGTGGCTGCGCATTCTCAATTACAGCAGCTTTGATGGAGACTCTGAGGACATTAGTCGGATATTGCGGTCCATTAATTTGCAATTCATTAAGGTATCGAGTGCAATGCACGCTGAGCGATGCTGACACCCTGCTGAGCAGCTGGGGTCGTGCTGGACAGCACAGAGCACAGCAGGGTGCGCATCCGGCTGAGTGGGACAGCGCACCGCACACCACGCAGCACATTAGAGATCACATCGCGCAGCATAGCATGACACGCACCTGTCTGATTGCCGTCGCCGCAACGCCGATGCCATTAATGTGTTGCCATTGTGGTCGAGCCATGTCCCACCATGGTTTATTATGGTCGAGCGATGTCCCGCCATGTCCCGCCACGGTCCACAGCCGTGCCTCAGGCACACGAGGCCCTCACAGCACGCAGCAGCGCTCGTTGCCGACTCGGAGCAGGGAGGCTTCGTAGCGGCACGGCCCCGGTGTAGCACACCGCAGTGCATGCATGCAGTGAGAACGTCTCCAGGAGACTGTAGCGCACCAATGAATCTGTATTTCAGCTTGTGTATGGCATTCGGCCATGGCTCATGTGTTTGGTGCGTAGCCATGCTTGCTTGCGTTTTTGTTCTACCACGTCGTGCTCCACAGATCTCTGTAACACCTCTCATGCATGCAGTGGACCGGGAGCTGCGGCTGCAGGGGGGGAAGATGGCAGCGGAGTACACGTATGGCCGCCTCGAGGTCTTCCTGCGGGGCTTCTGGAGAAACGTCTGCCCGACGGAGCGTTTCACCCCTGCCTCGGCGCATGTGGCGTGCCGGCAGCTCGGCTACGAGGCGGCGCAGGCTTGCTGTTCCTGCGGCCCTTTGAGGAACCCCATAGCTCCGTTGAACCCAATATGGTGCCTCATCAACCCAATACGGTGCCCCATCAACCCAATATGGTGCGCCATCAAGCCGCTCATCAGGCCGCTCGTGTCACTGCTGCTCTGCCTGCATCGGCCGCGTGTTACACAGAGATGGACGCAGGAGCCGTGTGTGACTGTTGCAGTCCACGCTTCTGTTGGTTGTTGGTGGGGGTGCATGCTCAGGGCGGTGCAGGGCACGCAACGTGGGCTCCTCACTGGCACAATCAGAAGCGCTGCCAGCTCTTGCATCCCAGAAACTCGGCATCCCAGGCCACTCAGCATGGTGGAAACCGGCCAGGCATCCAGCACCATGTGCAGGCGGAGTGCATTAGTGCATGCCTGCATCTGAGGCCATCTGCATGTATGGGTGCATGCATCTGAGGCCACCTGCACGGAAAAAAGCAGGTTGAGACAGTTGCACCTCGAGGACTACATTAGGGGCCCTACCCTCGTGATCGCCGTTGACTGCTGAGCTACACACGATCCGTCGAGGGAACTTTCGACTTTCGTGACTTTTGAAGGAACTTTAGCGCAATACAGAAGCTGCTGTGTTTCTGTCTGTGTACGGCGCTCGGCCATGGTGAATGTTCTTTGGTGCATTGCCATGAATCGTGCCTCTGTGTTCTACCACCTTGTGGAGCATACATCTGTAAAGTATCTCCACACATGATCCGTCTGATGAGGCCCTTGGCACCGGCCGCAACTAGTCACGGGAGCCTGTGTTAGTTCTGTAACCAGCAGCATCCAGTGTATCTTCTACCTCCTTGACAGTACACCTGCACACATGAGTGCATGCATCTGAGGCTAGTTGCACGCATGACTGCATGCATGTGAGGCCATGTGCACGCCGTCTGTATGTGAGGCCAGCAAGTCCATGGCCGGCGTGCAGCCTGCTGCGACTTTGTGTGGCCCACACTGTCCATGCACATGAAACAACAGAGACCGTACTCGCACCGTGCAGACTGCGGCATTGAGTCTGCCAAGGAGGGGCAGTTGTTGGCCTGAACTCGGTGCAACCCAATGGCCTCTCACGGACTGAGGCCGCCTGTGCAGAGGAGGGCGATCTGCGGCTGCTGGAGCAGGTGACCATCGAGAATTGGATCACCGGTGAGCTGCAGGTCTTCTTCGAGGGCTCCTGGAGCCAGGTGTGCACTACTAGCAGTTTCTCTCCAGGACGTTTGAATGCTGTCACACGGTCGGTCCTGTCAGCGTCCACGCAACTTGCCTGATACATGCTAGACGCCGACGGCGAATTCTGGCACATGAGCACATGAGCACATGACCACTGTCCACCATGCACACATATACACATCACACGAAGGTCCCCGTGCCGAAGCTTCCCGATGTGAAACTGAATGTCAGTGGAAGGCTGGGCTGGGGGTTAACATTCATTGCACACAATGCAGTGGTAGCTCCACCAGTCCGTGTCATTCAGTGGCGTATGAGCACAGCGGACTCAGCACAGCTCACCGACACACTCCGGCCTCGATCCCATGACCTTGCAGGTGTGCGCAACCAACTTTGACGATCACGACGCGGCCGTCGCGTGCCGCCACCTCGGCTTCGGCGCCGGCTCCGTCTAAGCGGACTTTGCGACCTCTGCCGGCGCGGACGGCATTGACGCGGTGGATGCGGAGGTCGCCGTCACCAACTCGGGCTGCCGCGGCTGCGAGGCCCGCCTGCTCGACTGCCCCGTCTTCCGCAACGTGCTGCGTCGCGGTGTTAGCCGCGTTTGTAAGAGCACGAGCTCTCTGCCGCTGTGCCTCGCCTGCGTGGCCGACGCTCTCCCTGGTGAGTTGTTGGCTGTGTGCCTGCTGTGCCGTTGCTGGCTGGTATGCCTGCTGTGCTGACCATTAACAGGGTGTGCGTGTATACTGTTGCCATGTGGATTGGACGGTGAACTACGCGCCGCAGCCTACTGCTAGTAGCAGGCCAGTGGTGCGTGCTGTGCCTGCCACACTGCCGTGCTGTGCCTGCTGTGGGGGTTCGCTGCAGAATGTGCCGGCATGTGCGGCATGCGCACCCCATGAACCATGTGGGATGCAGACAGCGCGAACCGCTCTAAAAACCTCCACACTTGCTGTGCTGTGTCCCTGCATCTCCCCCAAGAAGCGGGATTTGTGTACCATGGTGCCCTGTGGGGCTGCTGTGCGGTGACGAACAGTTGGGTCGCTGCACAATGGAATGTTTTCTTGAAGATGCTAAAGGGTGGCGGGGTGCAGGGGAGGAGGGAGAGCTGCGGCTGCGTGCTCTGCGTGCTGCGTGCTCTGGAGCGCTGCGGCTACGTGCTCTGGATGGCGGTCCAGTGCTGCCGATCGGAGCGGACTCGGGCTTTCCAGAGGTCTTCCATGCTGGCGCCTGGGGGACCTTCTGCCCCTCGCTCTCCTTCAAGCCGGCTGGCGATCCTGAATATCAAAACCCCTTCCAGCCTGACCCTGTGCGCTCCCTGTTGTGTGCCCTCCCTGCCATGTGCCCTCCCTGCTGTGCGCGCTCCCTGCTGTGCGCGCTCCCTGCTGTGCGCGCTCCCTGCTGTGCGCGCTCCCTGCTGTGCGCGCTCCCTGCTGTGCGCGCTCCCTGCTGTATGCGCTCCCTGCTGTGCGCGCTCCCTGCTGTGCGCGCTCCCTGCTGTGCGCTCCCTGCGGTGCGTGCCTGCCGCCCTGCGACGCTGTCGGGCACTTCTTGCGCCTAGGCCTTCAAAACTGGCATGCTTGTACTATCAATGAGGTAGAAAATACAGTGCGTGATTCAGGTGTCATGCATGCAACATATGCTACCTGTGGCCACTCCGCGGCACGCGCAAGTTTCCTCTTTGCATTGTGTTACGTTGAGGCACACTTTTTTCTAACCAGCGCCACGGCGAGCGTCAAGGCAACATACGGCAGTTGAATGTAACGCAAACTGATCACGTTTTCGTTCAGAACATCAGGTCTGCTTCCAGCAGCGCGGCCTGCGTGAACGAAACAGCACGACGTGCCTGAGCATGTCGACTTGCTGAAAAAAGCAGATCCAGTGGATCACCGTTTCCGTCGTCGTGAATCACTACCTGTGATGTACCGAGCACGGGCTCATGCATGCGTGCACAGCAGCCTTGAACAAGTTTCAGCACATGCCCCGCACCGCGTCTACAGCATGGCAGCACCCGGGCGATGCACACTGGCGATGAGCAGGGAGCATGTGAAGGGAAATGTTCCATTTGCATTTTGCGGTGCCGCTACACATTCGCTTATGAATAATGCTGCGCCGTTGTATAGAGTTCAGACCCGTGCACAGCTGCAGCACTAGTGCTCACACCTTCGCGATCAGCTCCCCACGGCACTTGGTCACGGCTGCAGGGCGCCGAACGCTAGCTGTTGCTCTCTCGGATGCAATGACTTCTTTCCCCGATATTGAAGCCCTTCGCAAACACAGTAACTGCTGCTGAGCTCGCAAAGTGCGCGGCTGGTCAGAAGCGGCCGAGTGCTCACGTCGTGCTGTGACCTCCGGTCGCTGAACGGCCCTTTCAGGCCGCCTGATGCTTTCTTGCCACAGCAAGATCAGCGCTACGAGATCTGCATCATATCATCTGAACTAGTGGCCGTGGAAGAGCCACACTGGGTGCCGTGGGCTGGGATATGCCTTGACCGCAGCTGCGTACTAGTAGCTAGTAACCAACGTCCCGCGAAGTGCAAGCGGAGATCTAGACCAGTGATCACAATAAATAAATAAATCAATGCTATGTATGCAATAGCTGCGATATTGACTATAGTAGTCTTTCGTGGAGAAGGTCTATGCTCTAGATCTGTGGCCTGCACGCTCGTTGCCTTCAGGATGCATGAGAACGAGCTCGAGCGCTAGCCGGGTTGACGCAGCCAACACGAATATCGCATATCTGTATACACGGCGCTGTGTAAATAGTGCTCAACATTGCTCGAGACCGACACATTACCCATCCGTTGGTCGTCTGCTTTCCTGCTGTTGCCCCCCCCGCCCCCGTCCCTCCTCCTCCCTCCCTCTTCCCTCCTCCCAGCGTACCTCCGCCGTTTCTCCTCTGCCCCCCCTTCCCGGACACCGCTCGTGCTGCCGGGCTGGCTGTGGCTGCAGCTCCTCAGACCGGTGCCTCGCGGCCTCAGAGATGGCCGTAGCGTGCGCCGGCACGCCCGTGCAGACTGCTAGTGTCGAGTCGGCGACCGCTTGTGGGTCCGGCGCGTGCTGACTGTGTGTTTGGTGTGCGCGTGGGCTGCGTGTTACTGCGCGGTGTGCGAGTGTCTGCTTTCAAGCTGGCGCTAGTTCGTTCTGGCATTTGCTCGTGCGGCGCGTGGCCTTGGTGCTTACGGTGGCCGGTCTGTCTGTTTGCTTGTTGCCTGGTCTGTTGCATCGGCGCTGCTGAGTCCTAGATCTATCACTGTGTAACACACAGGTTGTGCACGCGCACGTCAATATGTGCCAAGTGCAAAGCGCATGCAATGCCAATGTTTGGCGCGTCGGTCCCATTCAATGCAACTCTGCTCTTGTATCAAATCAATATCTAGGCAGAGCGTTCTCGAGATGATCAGCGTGTATTCAATGGCAAGTTTCAGTTGCACAGTCCAATCGCAAAAGCCATTTAGTCCCCTTGACGTCCAAGCTGCAGAGGTCTTGCGCAGCAGCTATACAATGATGAACATGTA
This sequence comes from Ulva mutabilis, assembly GCA_900538255.1. Lineage (NCBI taxonomy): Eukaryota > Viridiplantae > Chlorophyta > Ulvophyceae > Ulvales > Ulvaceae > Ulva > Ulva mutabilis. The sequence goes on from UNSF01000129.1 coordinate 211,943, forward strand.
CTGTTACATCGAAGGGCTCCGATCCAGTGCACCAAGCGAACGTACAATGATGAACATGTATATGTGCGTTCGAGGAATCATGCCGATAAATGCCAATTCGATGCAGACCTCCGTCCGATTGCCAGCACTTGTACTCAGGCCGACCAAGGCCTTGCAAGAGCGACGGACACCCAGCGCGACTGCACTGATTTCGACAGAAATCAGGTCAGTCACAGCGCTATTTGTCCGTAATCTACACGTATGTGTCCTGTCTTCGCGACCTGTCTGATTATATTGTGAGTTGTTGTCTTGACGAGCAGTGAACTTCGTGCATCGTGTAACCATGCCCGCCGCGACTGCTGCATCTGTGCATATCATACACGCAGTGTAAGCTCCAACGTCTATTTAATTTCGTAGACGAGTTTTGACGACAGTGTGATCAGTACTTGCAGCTGCGAGTAGCATCCAGCTCTGAGCAGACCGCCCCAATGGCAACCTAGGCTCACAGATATTCACATAATAACGAGTGGGTTTTGTAGGCACTGATGGCACTCTGCAGCGGAGCCTACGCAGAGCTCAAGCTTTCAGTAAGCCCAAAGCTGCATCACTCTGGTTGATAAACAAGTTCTGGCTGTTGCAGCGTCAGCCTGTTTCATCTCAGGTGAGCTCAGTTTCCTGCCACAGCACCTCATGAGGTGTCATGGTGTTGCAATCGCACATGAATCTTCTCGACAGCAGCATTCAGCCGGGTGCTGCAGGTTCAAAAACATTTCAGCTGCAGCCTCGACTTGGCAGCAATAGCTTGTTTTTGATTCTGAACAGAGTGCATGGTCATGCATGCTCCGTTGTCGAGCACACGAACAGTGCTGTTCAAGCTGGCATGGCTGTCAGCAAGTTGACCAGTCAGCTTCTGTGCAGACCATCAGAGTACCACCACAACGCAGTCAACGACCAGAACGCACATGCATTTAGATGAGGCCCAGGTGAGGAGCTGAGCCGATGCATCGCATTGATGCAGCCGTGCAGCTGTGTGATAGGAGAGGCTGCCCTTGTTATCCACTGGCAGTACAATAAGCAATACACATGGCAGTATGTCATTTGCAGGGACTCACGTCACTTGCAGGGACTTTTCTGTGCTGCGGTAAACAAGATCAGCTAACTCAGATGCGGCAGAGCCATTTCGACAAAAACCTGCCAAGGTGAGTTCTCTCTCTCTCTCTGAGCTGTTGCACGAGGAAAGTTTACACAGCTGCTGAATAGCGTAATCTACAGTGCTGGTTATGCTAGCTGATCAACAAGTACACCAGGTGGCCTATCGTTAGCCAGCGATCGTTGGCTGAGTTGTTTGAGCATGTACAGGTATTCGGGAGGAAGCGGATGACTTCTTGTTCATGAGAAGGCTCATGCGGCTGATTAGCTTGTGATAGACAGTGTAGTGGGCTGTTTTACTTGAGGTGTGACCTGACTTGTATTTGTTCAAGTCAGAGTGTGGGCTGATGCTGGCCATGAGTATGACGTGAAAGTCGAGTGGGTGTCCCAGGGCGATGTAAATATATGAATGAGCATTACTGGCAGCTGATACTGTTTGTAGCATGTCCCATCGTATGGCACGCGTCCATGCTGCTGGCTCGTGCACGATACCCATGTAGGCTCCGGCACCCACTTTGCTAAACTGATACCAACCTACTGCTACCAATGGACTGCGTTGGTAACGAAAATGAGGTTGTTGTCATGCTAGATACCGTATGAGACTACATGTACCGACAGACGCGAAATTGCAGCACCACAGCGCCGGCGCGGGGCACAACCAATATGGAGCTGCTTGACGATTTCCTTGGACATCCAAAGCTATCGCGAGGAACTCGTCAGCGAGTTGTTCAACTATAGTTAGATGTACATTGGGCCGTCGTACGGCACTACGATGCCTGTCGCACTCGTGATGGCACGGATGGCGCACAATGCCACAACAATGTCACGGCGCCTTTGGTTCGCGTCTACAGTAAGCCAACGCGTATCTGTGTTGTAAGTTGCTAAATGCAGTTAGTGTGAGCATACCGTTGCCATTGCTAGGCGCGAAGCTCCACGCGCATGCCCTGTTGGCTCCAAGATGGTGTACAAGCTGCAGCCTTCGTCGACTGCCACTGGGCGACTGCGAACACACGACTAGGTACAGGGCGGCACGACAACAAAGTATCGTACTTTAAAACGACGTCGGAGCGATCGGGATGCGCGCTGAATGCCATGATGCTGTCTACCGGCATGATCGCCTGACATTCCAGTGCACCGCGAACATGCCAGTACCGAACGGATGCATTCTTAGGTCGAGAATGGCCGATCCCATCGACATTTAGCTTACTATATGAGTATGCACGCCCATTAGCGTGCATTGCAATGCGTCCGTGGCATGTTGCGAGCTCCATGCCCTTGCGCAAGCATGCCGCTTTGATGGTCTGATGCATGGCGCAATCGCCACGCACAACATCCGCGGATGTCGCATATTGTTAACCATGACTTGCACTGCCTGTGTGTCCAGTTAGAAGCTAAATTAGGCACGTTTACGCTAGTTTTTACTTGGCGGGCTCGGTACCAACCCTGGGTACCAATGCACGCATGGTTACTCGGCCCGTAGCTCATGTACTGGCAAGGATTGGCAAGTAGCGCAAACACACAGCACAATTGATCGGTGGCAGCCAGGCATCGGTACGGTACAACAGCCAGTCCCAATTGCAACAGCCTGGCATGCACCCGGGGGGCAGCGCTTGGGGCGCCGGCAACGTTGGTACACGGAGATGAACGCAATAGCCCGGCAGCGAGGGCAACAGCAGGAAAGCAGACGGCCAAAACCCACGAAAGCAGACAACAGCAACAAGCAACAACTGTCTCAGGTGAAAAGCCACAATGAACCGACACAGCCGACACCACACCCACGAATCCCCACACGCATGCGTGACACAGTGATAGATCTAGGACTCAGCAGCGCCGAGGCAACAGACCAGGCAACAAGCAAACAGACAGACAGACCGGCCGCCGCCGCAAGCACCAAGGCCACACACCGCACGGGCAAATGCCAGAAAACTAACGCCATGTCTGCAGCGCGAAAGCAGACACACACACACCACGCAGTACCACGCAAGCCACGCGCACACCAAACACACAGCCAGCACTCACCAGGCCCACAAGCGGTCGTCGGCGCGGCACTAGCAGTCTGCACGGGCGCGACAGCGCGCGCTACGGCCATGTCCGAGGCCGCGAGGCACCGGTCCCAGGAGCCGTAGCCTCAGCCAGCCCGGCAGCCCGAGCGGTGTCCGGGGAGGGACGCAGAGGAGAAACGGCGGACGTGCGCTGCGAAGAGAAAAGAGGGAGGGAGAAAAGAGGGAGGGATCGGGTGCGGGGCGGGGGGGGGGGGGGGGGGGGGGGCACCACATCGCTGTCCCCACGGCAGCCCACGCGAAGGCAGGGCGGGCAACGTTGTCGCGACCAGCATATGAAGGTGACCATGGTGTGCACTTTAGCTTGAACACTTTCGGAGCAAACTAGCGTCTCATTTCAGATGTCGCGACACATTCATCGTTCGAACTTCGAATGCTCCACTGCCAGTGTCCATGCGTGCTGTGGCAGTGCCAATTCTGCTCGTCCGTGGTTAAACTTTGCAATGCGTTGATGAGCGGTCAGCCCGGGAGAAGCCCAACGGCGTCTGCAGCTGCGAACGGCAATGTACAGAACTGGGACATCATGAGGTGATCAGCTGCGAACGGCAATGTACAGAACTGGGACACCACCTGCAGCTGTGCATAGCGAACCATAAATCCTAATATATATTCTGGTCTGGTTGATGACCACTATCTGACGCCAATTAATTATTTTAAGATAAGCGGTGCTCACTGCGCGTTTGCGTTTGTTGCTTGATCGAACGCACACTGCTTCATCGAACGCGCACACGCAACACGGGCTTAGCTCGATTGAGCAGAATGGGCAGAAGGCCTAGGGCCTACGGCACATGTACACGCCAAGGGCCTTCTCTCGCAGGTCTCCCTTCACGGCCTGTTGGTGCGCAGTGCTGATCAGGCATCTAGAGTGCGGCTTCGGGGACGACATCGACGTGGTGCGAGCGTCGGGAGCTGCAGATGCGTGGAGCAATTGCAAGCGATCAACTTCGAATTCTGATCATGGCCACCTTCGTGTTACCGAATCATCATCCGGAACTTCGAATTCACATTGGCATACACCCCGCGCCGAATAACGTCTGTAGGCTGATCAATACATGGTGCATTGTCATACATGGTGGTCTTTCAACGTATCTCCAGGTCTTGGTGGCGCAGGTAGCCTCGACGCAACGCATGCATGCCATTTCGACCTGGCAGATGTGCGTACATGCATGTACGTGTGCACTATGTACAGGGCGCCCGCCTGTTCAGTTCCTTGATCAGCGTTTAAATCAAATATAGACTGAACGCATCGACAGTCGAATTCATGTATTAAGTGACTGAACGGGGCAGTGCCAGATCTCGCCTGGACGAAAGGTGACCGTCGTCCAGGCGAGGGGCGGCCTCTCGGGTCACCAGGCAAATCGACATATACAGCAGTCTTCGCAAGCGCTGTCACGTTTGTGAATATAGCGGATGGACGCTTGTCACGGGGCCACTTGCGGAATCGCTCGCCGTGCCAGCAGGTTAAGCTTGCTACCTGTTCGTGGCGTGGATATCTTGCCATCAGTCTCATTCAAGAATTACAGAAGGAGGAGTGATACCTTGTAGCAATTGTATTGCGTAGAAGGGGCCAGGTGCGCTTGTTAGAGAGCTCTAGCTGTCAACATGTGTTCGGCGTAGTCCAACAGTGGTGCGCAATGCTGACAATTCTCGAGCGTCAATCTCAGCTTTGCCAATGAAAATTTAAAAATCAGTACAGAGCTGGTTTGATTCCGGCTCTCGTTCCCGAAGAGCTGCCCGGGCGATCTGCTCAGCACCGTTTGAATGGGTTGCTGTACGCTGTATGACGTCCTTACACGAATACACTGGCAGGAATTAGCTTTATCACAGTACTAGATGTTACGACTGTCCTGCGCAGCGATCGCGTATCAGAATTTTTCGTTGTCGTCCATGTCGCCTCCTGTTGCAATCGCCTGGACGCTGGCTCGACCAGAGCTCGCCGCGCGATGCGTGGCAGCTAGCCGCATACGATTATCCACACCCAACAGTTGCCGGGACGCACTGTTGCACTGTCTGAACGCGATTTAGATATTTCTGGACGGCAGCACAGTACGCGCGCGACTTCGTTTCGCGCCTCCGAGGTGGTGCACGCCATGCCTACGTATACCGGCGTCGAGGGAACTTGAGCGCAATACAGACGCTGCTGTGTTTCTGTCTGTGTACGGCGCTCGGCCATGGTGAATGTTTTTTTGGTGCATTGCCATGAATCGTGCGTCTGTGTTCTACCACCTTATGGAGCATACATCTGTAACGTCTACTTTCCTTCTGTTGCCCTCGCTGCCGGGCTATTGCGTTCATCTCCGTGTAACATCTGTTACGTATCTCTGACGTATACCGCGGCCGGCGTGATCCTTCACGTCTACATGTAATCGGCGGCACCAACTGCACACGTTGGCGTGGCCTGGTCTGTTGCCTCGGCGCTGCTGAGTCCTAGGTCTATCACTGTGTAACACACGTTGGCGTGGCCTATCACTGTGTACCTAGATGTATCACTGTGTAACACACGTTGGCGTTCTCAGGCAGTGTTGGACAACCAGGTAGTCTCCACGAGCCTGTGTTTGATTTTGTGATGGCGCTGCGCTCTGTGTGACATGTCATTGACTACCGACGTGATCTGCTGCACTTGTGGCGTGGAGCAGCACCGGTGAATGGCGTGTTACACAGAGATGAAAGCAAGAGCCCGGCAGCGAGGGCAACAGCAGGAGTGAGATGAGTGGAGTGTGTGATTATGTCTGCGAGTGTGATGAGGCACCTGATGCTGCTGCTGTTCAGCTCGTGCACGGCCGTAGTTCATAAGATTGAGCTTTGTCATGCGTAGGCCTTCGTGCCAGACTGAGTGGACATGAACATGTGTTGGCACATGACCTCTGGGCCTGGCCGTTATTCTTGTAGCTGCGGCTGCATGTTTCGTGGGATGAGATGCTGCTATGCATGCATGCTTTGCTTGCATGCTGCACGCATTGCTCACACCTGTGGGCCATGTGGACTCGCCGATCCCGTCATCCGGACTCATGTTGTTTCTGAATCTGGTGATGGAAAAAAATCAGATTGAGACAGCTACACCCTCGAGGACTGTATTAGGAGCCCTAACATCGTGATCGCCGTTGACTGCTGAACTGCACACCATCCGTCTATCACTGTGTAACACACCATCCGTCCGGCACCCCACCCCCCCCCCCCCCCCCCCCGCACCCGATCCCTCCCTCTTCCCTCCCTCCCTCTTCCCTCCTCCCAGCGCACGTCCGCCGTTTCTCCTCTGCGCCCCTCCCCGGACACCGCTCGGGCTGCCGGGCTGGCTGAGGCTATTGCTCCTGGGACCGGTGCCTCGCGGCCTCGGACATCGCCGTAGCGCGCGCTGTCGCGCCCGTGCAGACTGCTAGTGCCGCGCCGACGACCGCTTGTGGGCCCGGCGAGTGCTGGCTGTGTGTTTGGTGTGCGCGTGGCCTGCATGGTACTGCGTGGTGTGTGCGTGTCTGCTTTCGCGCTTGCGATAGTTCGTTCTGGCATTTGCTCGTGCGGCGCATGACCTTGGTGCTTGCGGTGGCCGGTCTGTCTGTTTGCTTGTTGCCTGGTCTGTTGCCTCGGCGCTGCTGAGTCCTAGATCTATCACTGTGTAACACACCATCCGTCTGACGAGGCCATTGGCACTTGCCGAAACTAGTCACGGCAGCCTGTGTCAGTTCTGTAACCAGCAGAATCCAGTGTATCTTCCACCTCTTTGACAGTACACATGAGCATGCTCTGCCACCTTGTGGAGCATAGTCTTGCACCTCTCAGCTGTGTGGTGTGGAAGACATTGACATACTTGTTGCGGTCTGCGGGCAACCTCCGGACACGTATTTACGCCCGTTTCTCACGTTATATGAGTGATCTCATGAGCCAGAGCCAATCTGGCGCCTGCTGTCTGGCATGGTGCCACAGACCACAGCTGATGCGACCGCTGCTACATTTGTGTTTCTCATGCAGGCTGTGTGCGTGTATAGGTGATGTCATGTCTGACTCGCTGTATTCGCATATGGCAACCTGTGCAACCATGGTTCGAGCTGCATCTGGGAGTCTGCATGGCCGCACAATGCCAACACATGCTCCCCAGGTGTCATTGCCAGTGAACCTCACAAGCGTGGCCTGCGTGGTACTGCGTGGTGTGTGAGTGTCTGCTTTCGCGCTGGCGTTAGTTCGTTCTGGCATTTGCTCGTGCGGCGCGTGGCCTTGGTGCTTACGGTGGCCGGTCTGTCTGTTTGCTTGTTGCGTGGTCTGTTGCCTCGGTGCTGCTGAGTCCTAGATCTATCACTGTGTAACACAAGCTTGGGTCCACATATCAAATTGTAGTGCATACTAGTAGCTGTCTGATGTGTGCCCGACTTGGGCATCATAAGCGGAGCACGCACTGTCAAGCATGCCTCTCACCATGTATTTCTGCCGTATGTTCACCTTTGTCTGCTGTTCTGCATCAGTACCTTTAGCATAGCTGCGACTCATCTGTTCGATCCCTTTATAAGCGTCCGTTGTGCTGCACTGATGGTGATACAGCTGTGTCACACTGTGATAGATCTAGATCTGAGCAGCGCCGAGGCAACAAAGCAGTCAACAGGCAAACAGACAAACCAACACAAGCCCCAAGGCCACCATCCGCGCGAGTAAATTTGTGTAAAGGCATGTCATGCTCATGCTGGCAGCGTGTGTGGCTGCAGAATCAGCCTACTTTCCGCAACGCTTATTGACACTATGCAGTCTTCTTTTAAAATGATAGTCAGTGCCATGTTGCTTGAACTTATGCAGTTCATGTCCTCCTTGACACATTCCCAGCTCCACACCTGTACTTGCGCATTCTCTTACGTGTTGTTATGTGCTTTCTTCCCTACGAGTCGGCGCTGATTGGGCCTTGATGTGACACCGTGTAACACACACTCTCTAAAGATGCTTAAGATGCTGAGGGAGCTCATGGCAGCGCACATTGTGCAGGCCCTCCGCCATGGTGCTGAGCATACGCAACATCATGCACATGATGTGCATTGCGGCGGCGCTTGTGTCCGTGGCCGCTAAGCTTTCATGGGGATCGACCGCTGTGCACCTGATTGACCACCCGACCCTTCATTCGCCGCACCATGCCTCCCATAAAGGGGGATCATCATTTCGAAGGTCCATTCTTCAATCAGGCACTGCGGCTGACCCAGCTTTCGAACCCAGGACCGCTACCCCCCGCCGTCCAGCTCAACCCCCCGGCGGTAACCCATCTGTGCTTCCGGAGCCAGTCCCTGCTCCCGAGCCTGCCGATGCTCCGGAGCCAGACACTGATCCAGAGCCGGTCGAAGCCCCCGCGCCAGTCCCTGCTGCCGAGCCTGCCGATGCTCCGGAGCCAGGCACTGATCCAGCGCCGGTTGAAGCCCCCGCGCCAGTCCCTGCTGCCGAGCCTGCCGATGCTCCGGAGCCAGGCACTGATCCGGAGCCGGTCAAAGCCCCCGCGTCGGTCCCTGATGGCGAGCCTGCCGATGCTCCGGAGCCAGGCACTGATCCAGAGCCGGTCGAAGCCCCCGCGCCAGTCCCTGCTGCCGAGCCTGCCGATGCTCCGGAGCCAGACACTGATCCAGCGCCGGTTGAAGCCCCCGCGCCAGTCCCTGCTGCCGAGCCTGCCGATCCTCCGGAGCCAGGCACTGATCCAGAGCCGGTCGAAGCCCCCGCGCCAGTCCCTGCTGCCGAGCCTGCCGATGCTCCGGAGCCAGACACTGATCCAGAGCCGGTCGGAGCCTCCGCGTCGGTCCCTGATGCCGAGCCTGCCGATGCTCCGGAGCCAGGCACTGATCCAGCGCCGGTTGAAGCCTCCGCGCCAGTCCCTGCTGCCGAGCCTGCCGATGCTCCGGAGCCAGGCACTGATCCAGAGCCGGTCGAAGCCCCCGCGCCAGTCCCTGCTGCCGAGCCTGCCGATGCTCCGGAGCCAGGCACTGATCCAGAGCCGGTCGAAGCCCCCGCGCCGATCCCTGATGCCGGCCCGGCTGTTGGTCCGGACGCTGATGCCACGCGTGGCCCTGCTGCCGGTCCCAGTATCGCCCCTGTCGGTATCCCAACTGCCGTCCCGACTCCTGTCTCTGGCCCCACAGATGTTGCTGTGGACATGAACAATCGCGGGATTGGGCCCGTTTCCAGCTCTCTGGATGCATTTGGTCCAGCAGGTGAGCGCCTACCTCTCGAGCCCAACATGGGTGTCATGTATGCATTTAGATTCTGCGTGATGCGAAGTTCAACGAGTCTGCGATGTCACATCTGGCTATTATTGTGTCCTACTCTTGCAAACCAACTTCATGATCAGATGCTTTGGTATGGGTGCTGGGTGGGACTGTACGATTGACAACCGTCAATGATTGTTCTGCGCAGCTGTCAATTGCCCAGATGTGCTGCATGCCAAAATGTATGATGGCATAGGAGACGGGGTGTCTGGTGGTTTGCTATCAGGTAGGTCAAGCCCTGAGCAGCGCTGAGATGGAGAAAAACAACACCACAGTGTCTTGGGTGCAGCCACATTTCATGCCCACACAGTTGCCCACAGTGCCAGAAGCAAAGCCCACGACCAAAGCTGACATCCGCTTCATTCGTACCTTCTGGTTGTGTGTGTTCAAGCGCTGCAGGGCGTGTGGCTCACATGTCTGTGTCTGTCAGTGTGTGACCTGACTCATTTAATACAACAAATCAAAATACAAATGCAGTGTGGCTAACCCGTATTTGTAGAGTTGCAGCGATCGATTAACCGTTGCTATTGCTCAGTTTCCTGGACGTGTGCGCGCTGCTGCGTGCTCCGCTTGATATTGTACCTGGGCCACAGTGTGTTACACAGTGATAGATCTAGGACTCAGCAGCGCCGAGGGCCACAGTGTGTCATTCGGCTCTCCTCGCTGGCACAGCTGACTTGGCGTTTGTTGCTTCAGTTGATGACGCGGCTACTGGTCCTACCAGCACGGTTCCTGTGGCGCCTGCTGCCATAGAACCCGTCAGTGCACCATTACAGGAAACACTTCCTCTGTCCGGCCGCTCTGAAAGTCCGATCGTGGCCGATCCGCCCGCATCGCCAGATGACGAGCCCGTTGCTGGTCCATCTGGCGGTGCTCTATCCCCTGCTGATGGCCCGGCAGTCGGTTTCCCTGCAGCTGGACCCACCCAGGACGGCCCGCAGACGGATGGCCCGACCGGTGATGACCCCGTGCTTGCCGAGGGACCCGCATCGCCAGCTGACGAGCCCGTTGCCGGTCCATCTGGCGGTGCACCCTCCCCTGCTGATGGCCCGGCAGTCGCTTTCCCTGCAGCTGGGCCAACCCAGGACGGCCCGCAGACGGATGGCCCAACCAGTGATGACCCCATGCTTGCCGAGGGACCCGCATCGCCAGCTGACGAGCCCGTTGCTGGTCCATCTGGCGGTGCACTCTCCCCTGCTGATGGCCCGGCAGTCGGTTTCCCTGCAGCTGGGCCTACCCAGGACGGCCCGCAGACGGATGGCCCGACCGGTGATGACCCCATGCTTGCCGAGGGACCCGCATCGCCAGCTGACGAGCCCGTTGCTAGTCCATCTGGCGGTGCTCTCTCCCCTGCTGATGGCCCGGCAGTCGGTTTCCCTGCAGCTGGACCCACCCAGGACGGCCCGCAGACGGATGGCCCGACCGATGATGACCCCGTGCTTGCCGAGGGACCCGCATCGCCAGCTGACGAGCCCGTTGCCGGTCCATCTGGCGGTGCACTCTCCCCTGCTGATGGCCCGGCAGTCGCTTTCCCTGCAGCTGGGCCAACCCAGGACGGCCCGCAGACGGATGGCCCAACCGGTGATGACCCCATGCTTGCCGAGGGACCCGCATCGCCAGCTGACGAGCCCGTTGCTGGTCCATCTGGCGGTGCACTCTCCCCTGCTGATGGCCCGGCAGTCGGTTTCCCTGCAGCTGGGCCTACCCAGGACGGCCCGCAGACGGATGGCCCGACCGGTGATGACCCCATGCTTGCCGAGGGACCCGCATCGCCAGCTGACGAGCCCGTTGCTAGTCCATCTGGCGGTGCTCTCTCCCCTGCTGATGGCCCGGCAGTCGGTTTCCCTGCAGCTGGGCCTACCCAGGACGGCCCGCAGACGGATGGCCCGACCGGTGATGACCCCATGCTTGCCGAGGGACCCGCATCGCCAGCTGACGAGCTCGTTGCTGGTCCATCTGGCGGTGCTCTCTCCCCTGCTGATGGCCCGGCAGTCGGTTTCCCTGCAGCTGGGCCCACCCAGGACGGCCCGCAGACGGATGGCCCGACCGGTGATGACCCCATGCTTGCCGAGGGACCCGCATCGCCAGCTGACGAGCCCGTTGCTGGTCCATCTGGCGGTGCTCTCTCCCCTGCTGATGGCCCGGCAGTCGGTTTCCCTGCAGCTGGGCCCACCCAGGACGGCCCGCAGACGGATGGCCCGACCGGTGATGACCCCATGCTTGCCGAGGGACCCGCATCGCCAGCTGACGAGCCCGTTGCTGGTCCATCTGGCGGTGCTCTCTCCCCTGCTGATGGCCCGGCAGTCGGTTTCCCTGCAGCTGGGCCTACCCAGGACGGCCCGCAGACGGATGGCCCGACCGGTGATGACCCCATGCTTGCCGAGGGACCCGCATCGCCAGCTGACGAGCCCGTTGCTGGTCCATCTGGCGGTGCTCTCTCCCCTGCTGATGGCCCGGCAGTCGGTTTCCCTGCAGCTGGGCCCACCCAAGACGGCCCGCAGACGGATGGCCCGACCGGTGATGACCCCATGCTTGCCGAGGGACCCGCATCGCCAGCTGACGAGCCCGTTGCTGGTCCATCTGGCGGTGCTCTCTCCCCTGCTGATGGCCCGGCAGTCGGTTTCCCTGCAGCTGGGCCCACCCAAGACGGCCCGCAGACGGATGGCCCGACCGGTGATGACCCCATGCTTGCCGAGGGACCCGCATCGCCAGCTGACGAGCCCGTTGCTGGTCCATCTGGCGGTGCTCTCTCCCCTGCTGATGGCCCGGCAGTCGGTTTCCCTGCAGCTGGGCCCACCCAGGACGGCCCGCAGACGGATGGCCCGACCGGGGATGACCCCATGCTTGCCGAGGGACCCGCATCGCCAGCTGACGAGCCCGTTGCTGGTCCATCTGGCGGTGCTCTATCCCCTGCTGATGGCCCGGCAGTCGGTTTCCCTGCAGCTGGGCCCACCCAGGACGGCCCGCAGACGGATGGCCCGACCGGGGATGACCCCATGCTTGCCGAGGGACCCGCATCGCCAGCTGACGAGCCTGTTGCTGGTCCATCTGGCGGTGCTCTCTCCCCTGCTGATGGCCCGGCAGTCGGTTTCCCTGCAGCTGGGCCCACCCAGGACGGCCCGCAGACGGATGGCCCGACCGGTGATGACCCCATGCTTGCTGAGGGACCCGCATCGCCAGCTGACGAGCCCGTTGCTGGTCCATCTGGCGGTGCTCTCTCCCCTGCTGATGGCCCGGCAGTCGGTTTCCCTGCAGCTGGGCCCACCCAGGACGGCCCGCAGACGGATGGCCCGACCGGTGATGACCCCATGCTTGCCGAGGGACCCGCATCGCCAGCTGACGAGCCCGTTGCTGGTCCATCTGGCGGTGCTCTCTCCCCTGCTGATGGCCCGGCAGTCGGTTTCCCTGCAGCTGGGCCTACCCAGGACGGCCCGCAGACGGATGGCCCGACCGGTGATGACCCCATGCTTGCCGAGGGACCCGCATCGCCAGCTGACGAGCCCGTTGCTGGTCCATCTGGCGGTGCTCTCTCCCCTGCTGATGGCCCGGCAGTCGGTTTCCCTGCAGCTGGGCCCACCCAAGACGGCCCGCAGACGGATGGCCCGACCGGTGATGACCCCATGCTTGCCGAGGGACCCGCATCGCCAGCTGACGAGCCCGTTGCTGGTCCATCTGGCGGTGCTCTCTCCCCTGCTGATGGCCCGGCAGTCGGTTTCCCTGCAGCTGGGCCCACCCAAGACGGCCCGCAGACGGATGGCCCGACCGGTGATGACCCCATGCTTGCCGAGGGACCCGCATCGCCAGCTGACGAGCCCGTTGCTGGTCCATCTGGCGGTGCTCTCTCCCCTGCTGATGGCCCGGCAGTCGGTTTCCCTGCAGCTGGGCCCACCCAGGACGGCCCGCAGACGGATGGCCCGACCGGGGATGACCCCATGCTTGCCGAGGGACCCGCATCGCCAGCTGACGAGCCCGTTGCTGGTCCATCTGGCGGTGCTCTATCCCCTGCTGATGGCCCGGCAGTCGGTTTCCCTGCAGCTGGGCCCACCCAGGACGGCCCGCAGACGGATGGCCCGACCGGGGATGACCCCATGCTTGCCGAGGGACCCGCATCGCCAGCTGACGAGCCTGTTGCTGGTCCATCTGGCGGTGCTCTCTCCCCTGCTGATGGCCCGGCAGTCGGTTTCCCTGCAGCTGGGCCCACCCAGGACGGCCCGCAGACGGATGGCCCGACCGGTGATGACCCCATGCTTGCTGAGGGACCCGCATCGCCAGCTGACGAGCCCGTTGCTGGTCCATCTGGCGGTGCTCTCTCCCCTGCTGATGGCCCGGCAGTCGGTTTCCCTGCAGCTGGGCCCACCCAGGACGGCCCGCAGACGGATGGCCCGACCGGTGATGACCCCATGCTTGCCGAGGGACCCGCATCGCCAGCTGACGAGCCCGTTGCTGGTCCATCTGGCGGTGCACTCTCCCCTGCTGATGGCCCGGCAGTCGCTTTCCCTGCAGCTGGGCCCACCCAGGACGGCCGTATCGTTGCCGATGGTCCCGCATTGCCAGGTGTTCGATCTACCTCTCAGTTTACCACCTTGTCGTACCACGACAACAGTCACACAATTATTGACTGCACATGATACTCTACACATTGTGTGCCAACAATTGAAACATTCATTGTTACGCCACACGCGTACGTGTGTGCTCATCAGCACATTGATACTCAACAAATGAGTCGACTGATCATTGCATCCATTATCAATCTATGCATACCACATCCATTATCAGTCTATGCAAACAACACACCAACGGCCACTGTTCCCACCACAGGCGGCGGATCTGACGACCCGGCCATCATCCCCAGCACTCCCACACCAGCAGTCACTGACCCCACCACCGGCGGCGGATCTGACGCTCCGGCCACCATCCCCGGCACTCCCACACCAGTCGTCACTGACCCCACCACCGGCGGCGGATCTGACGGCCCGGCCACCATCACCGGCACTCCCACACCAGTCGTCACTGACCCCACCACCGGCGGCGGATCTGACGGCCCGGCCACCATCCCCGGCACTCCCACACCAGTCGTCACTGATTCCACCACCGGCGGCAGATCTGATGGCCCGGCCACCATCCCTGGCACTCCCCCACCAGTCGTCACTGACCCCACCACCGGCGGCGGATCTGACGGCCCGGCCACCATCCCCGGCACTCCCACACCAGCAGTCACTGACCCCACCACCGGCGGCGGATCTGATGGCCCGGCCACCATCCCCGGCACTCCCACACCAGCAGTCACTGACCCCACCACCGGCGGCGGATCTGACGGCCCGGCCACCATCCCCGGCACTCCCACACCAGTCGTCACTGATTCCACCACCGGCGGCGGATCTGACGGCCCGGCCACCATCCCCGGCACTCCCACACCAGCAGTCACTGACCCCACCACCGGCGGCAGATCTGATGGCCCGGCCACCATCTCCGGCACTCCCACACCAGCAGCTACTGACCCCACCACCGGCGGCGGTTCCGACGGCTCGGCCACCATCCCTGGCACTCCCACACCAGCAGTCACTGACCCCACCACCGGCGGCGGATCTGATGGCCCGGCCACCATCCCCGGCACTCCCACACCAGCAGCTACTGACCCCACCACCGGCGGTGGATCTGACGGCCCGGCCACCATCCCCGGCACTCCCACACCAGCAGTCACTGACCCCACCACCGGCGGCGGATCTGACGGCCCGGCCACCATCCCCGGCACTCCCACACCAGTCGTCACTGACCCCACCACCGGCGGCGGATCTGACGGCCCGGCCACCATCCCCGGCACTCCCACACCAGTCGTCACTGATTCCACCACCGGCGGCAGATCTGATGGCCCGGCCACCATCCCCGGCACTCCCACACCAGTCGTCACTGATTCCACCACCGGCGGCGGATCTGACGGCCCGGCCACCATCCCCGGCACTCCCACACCAGTCGTCACTGATTCCACCACCGGCGGCAGATCTGATGGCCCGGCCACCATCCCTGGCACTCCCCCACCAGTCGTCACTGACCCCACCACCGGCGGCGGATCTGACGGCCCGGCCACCATCCCCGGCACTCCCACACCAGCAGTCACTGACCCCACCACCGGCGGCGGATCTGATGGCCCGGCCACCATCCCCGGCACTCCCACACCAGCAGCTACTGACCCCACCACCGGCGGTGGATCTGACGGCCCGGCCACCATCCCCGGCACTCCCACACCAGCAGTCACTGACCCCACCACCGGCGGCGGATCTGACGGCCCGGCCACCATCCCCGGCACTCCCACACCAGTCGTCACTGACCCCACCACCGGCGGCGGATCTGACGGCCCGGCCACCATCCCGGCACTCCCACACCAGTCGTCACTGACCCCACCACCGGCGGCGGATCTGACGGCCCGGCCACCATCCCCGGCACTCCCACACCAGTCGTCACTGACCCCACCACCGGCGGCGGATCTGACGGCCCGGCCACCATCCCCGGCACTCCCACACCAGTCGTCACTGACCCCACCACCGGCGGTGGATCTGACGGCCCGGCCACCATCCCCGGCACTCCCACACCAGCAGTCACTGACCCCACCACCGGCGGCGGTTCCGACGGCTCGGCCACCATCCCTGGCACTCCCACACCAGCAGTCACTGACCCCACCACCGGCGGCGGATCTGATGGCCCGGCCACCATCCCCGGCACTCCCACACCAGCAGCTACTGACCCCACCACCGGCGGTGGATCTGACGGCCCGGCCACCATCCCCGGCACTCCCACACCAGCAGTCACTGACCCCACCACCGGCGGCGGATCTGACGGCCCGGCCACCATCCCCGGCACTCCCACACCAGTCGTCACTGACCCCACCACCGGCGGCGGATCTGACGGCCCGGCCACCATCCCCGGCACTCCCACACCAGTCGTCACTGATTCCACCACCGGCGGCAGATCTGATGGCCCGGCCACCATCCCCGGCACTCCCACACCAGTCGTCACTGATTCCACCACCGGCGGCGGATCTGACGGCCCGGCCACCATCCCCGGCACTCCCACACCAGTCGTCACTGATTCCACCACCGGCGGCAGATCTGATGGCCCGGCCACCATCCCTGGCACTCCCCCACCAGTCGTCACTGACCCCACCACCGGCGGCGGATCTGACGGCCCGGCCACCATCCCCGGCACTCCCACACCAGCAGTCACTGACCCCACCACCGGCGGCGGATCTGATGGCCCGGCCACCATCCCCGGCACTCCCACACCAGCAGCTACTGACCCCACCACCGGCGGTGGATCTGACGGCCCGGCCACCATCCCCGGCACTCCCACACCAGCAGTCACTGACCCCACCACCGGCGGCGGATCTGACGGCCCGGCCACCATCCCCGGCACTCCCACACCAGTCGTCACTGACCCCACCACCGGCGGCGGATCTGACGGCCCGGCCACCATCCCCGGCACTCCCACACCAGTCGTCACTGACCCCACCACCGGCGGCGATCTGACGGCCCGGCCACCATCCCCGGCACTCCCACACCAGTCGTCACTGATTCCACCACCGGCGGCAGATCTGATGGCCCGGCCACCATCCCTGGCACTCCCCCACCAGTCGTCACTGACCCCCACCACCGGCGGCGGATCTGACGGCCCGGCCACCATCCCCGGCACTCCCACACCAGCAGTCACTGACCCCACCACCGGCGGCGGATCTGATGGCCCGGCCACCATCCCCCGGCACTCCCACACCAGCAGTCACTGACCCCACCACCGGCGGCGGATCTGACGGCCCGGCCACCATCCCCGGCACTCCCACACCAGTCGTCACTGACCCCACCACCGGCGGCGGATCTGACGGCCGGCCACCATCCCGGCACTCCACACCAGCAGTCACTGACCCCACCACCGGCGGCGGATCTGATGGCCCGGCCACCATCCCCGGCACTCCCACACCAGCAGTCACTGACCCCACCACCGGCGGCGGATCTGACGGCCCGGCCACCATCCCCGGCACTCCCACACCAGTCGTCACTGACCCCACCACCGGCGGCGGATCTGACGGCCCGGCCACCATCCCCGGCACTCCCACACCAGCAGTCACTGACCCCACCACCGGCGGCGGATCTGATGGCCCGGCCACCATCCCCGGCACTCCCACACCAGCAGTCACTGACCCCACCACCAGCGGCGGATCTGGCGGCCCGGCCACCATCCCCAGCACTCCCACACCAGCAGTTACTGACCCCACCACCGGCGGCGGATCTGACGGCCCGGCCACCATCCCCGGCACTCCCACACCAGCAGCTACTGACCCCACCACCGGCGGCGGTTCTGACGGCCCGGCCACCATCCCCAGCACTCCCACACCAGCAGTCACTGACCCCACCACAGGTGGCAGACCTGACGGCCCGGCCACCATCCTCGGCACTCCCACACCAGCAGTCACTGACCCCACCACCGGCGGCGGATCTGATGGCCCGGCCACCATCCCCAGCACTCCCACACTAGCAGCTACTGACCCCACCACCGGCGGCGGTTCTGACGGCCCGGCCACCATCCCCAGCACTCCCACACCAGCAGTTACTGACCCCACCACCGGCGGCGGATCTGATGGCCCGGCCACGATCCCCGGCACTCCCACACCAGCAGCTACTGACCCCACCACCGGCGGCGGATCTGACGGCCCGGCCACCATCCCCAGCACTCCCACACCAGCAGTCACTGACCCCACCACAGGTGGCAGACCTGACGGCCCGGCCACTGTCCCTGGCGCTGCCACAGCACCGGCCGATCCCGTGACATCCCCTCCTGGCGATGCACGCGGCATCCCCACTGCAAGTGGCGGTCTCGTCCTTGATCAGAGCGGGCCGCTTGGGCCCCTGCCAACCACCCCTGTTGCCACTGATGCCCCCGCCGGCTTTCCGACACCAAGTGGCGGTGGAGGAGGTGACTCGGGAAGTCCAGCTAGCCAGACTTCAGACCCAGGACCTGGCACACCCCCGGCTGCTGTTTCTCCTGTAGACGGTGCGCGTCGTGTCACAAGTCTCACCTCTCTGCTCACTGCTGTTTTGCTGACAGAGGAATCTGGTTTCCTCTGCGATGAAGTACTACGTCCTGCTGGAGGCCTTGCATGTGCACTCGCACAGTTGATATCCATGACGACATCGTCCTCCTGTACATGTGCGCATGCATGAGGTTGTACACAGACTGCAGCAGGACACAGTTCCTGGGCAGACCTTCTATGAATTTTCATGAAACCACAAATGTTCCTCAAGCTGTTAGAGCCTTTTTTGCCGAGGTGCAGCCAGGTAAATGTGATGGCACGTCACATCTTTTTATGTGGCATGGTTTTTGTTTGCAGCATGTCAGTCCTCCACACAGGCATGCCCGGGCCTGCCACTGTCGTGCAAGTCTGTTGACATCTTGTGAAACGAGTCTGCCATCCATCGAGCATCAGCCGACTGTAAACCATGAACTGCTGTCGGACGATGCACTCGCAAAGTTGGCTGCTCAATGCTGACAGAACCTAGTCTAACTGCACAGTGCCATGAACACCGCCACCTCGAATTTTGACCAACCCACACACGACCACTGCGTCCAGCACCAGCGCCACATGTTGTACATCTTCTGTGTCTCGCTTCACTGTGCCATTTGCTGCAGAGCCAGGCGACCTGCGAGTCGTGCATGGCATCTCCACCCAGGAGTATGCCTTCGGAACCCCCGAGCTCTTTGTGGACGACATCTGGAGCGGCTTCTGCTTCGACCACATCACTCTGAACGCCGCCGCAGCAAGCGTTGCGTGCCGGCAGCTCGGGTATGATGGCGGCGCGCTCATCAACTTCGACATCCCAGACGCCGTACTGGATGCCTTTGTGCCGCTGTCAGCCAGTGGCCCTGCCCCCGCGCCCATTGGCGCAGTTACCCCTGCCCCAGTGCGCTCTCAACAACAGCCGACCGGACCTCGCCGTGTTGCATATGATCGTCATCTGTTCTGTCCCTGTCTCTGGGGCAAACTGGCATAAGCTCGGCTCGACTGCGCAGATATCAGTTGATCGTCCACATGTACTGTACAGTACCGCTCCGGCTGTGCCACAGACGGTGATCACTGCACGGTGCGTGCAGTGGCCTGTCATCTACTGCCTGGACTGTACAATCTCGCCTGCGGTTGTCGCGCAGCACTGGGCGCCACCACACCGGACCTCTGGCGCGGCCCACGTGACGGCCTAGCTACCTGCAGGCAGACGGAGCTATCTCGCCACTGGACCCGACAGAGCCTGTGAGCGTGCTGGTGTTTGAATGCACCGGGGGCGAAAAGGCCCTTGAGGACTGCCTTGTCACCAACACGACCGTCGACGTTGCACTGGGCTTCTCAGATGAGGCCGCCCTGGAAACAGTCACTGACACGACCACCAACGCCACGGCGTCGCTCTGCGCCGGGAGCGCGGAGGCCCGTGACACCCAGGCACAGCTGACATGCGGCCTCACCGACGACAGTGCGCTTCCCATTTCAAAGCTGTTGTCTCTGCTGCGTATAGACGGGCAAAATCCCCTGATTCGCAAAGCTGGGGAGTGTCCTGGTTGGCCACTGCATGCAGGCCACCTGGTCCTTGTTGTTCATTGGTATGGGTGCTGCACTGAGCCTGTCTCCTGCCGTCATTGCACCAGGCCGCTCAGTCGCAAACCTGCCACACCCGCCACAGTCCGCCCCAATTGTTTGTTAAACACTGTGCCAAACACTGTGCCAAACACTGTGCCAAACAAGCGCCTACCACTGCCGCATTCCTGCTCAGGCCACTCTCCACCTCTGCAAATCCACTAGCCCTATCCGGGTTCACACGCACTCAGCGTACGTACCACATGCATGCGCTGTCTGCGTGACAATCCTGCTCGCAGTATCCGTGTACACGTACCCACTGTCCCCTATGAGTCATCGGCTATGGCTGGGCCATCCCGGTGCTGTGCACGCCTGCTGCAACTGGCCCCCACTGCGTCATGCCGAAGCCCCCCTCTGCATCTCATGCCCAGGCCCCCCCTGCATGTAATCCCCAGCCCCCCCGCATCTCATGCCCTCCCTGCTGTGCTGCAGCATGCGAGATCGAGGATCTCGAGGTCGACGGCGCCGTGCGCCTCACCGGCGGGTTCGGCACGGCCTGCGATGCCCTCCAGATCGGCGCCGTCGAGATCTTCCACAACGGCGAGTGGGGCGCCATCTGTGGCGGCAGCACCGCCGTAACCAATGATTACTGGGCCACCGGGGCCCCGTCCGTCGTCTGCCGTGAACTCGGCTTTATGTTCGGCGACGCCGTCGCCGCCGCACCGCCGCCCACAGACGCCAACGGCACGGATCTCAGCGCCTCGAGCCCGACGGCCGCGGATGCTCTCACTCCCGCCGCGGCGTCCCCGGTCGCGGCGGTGGCACCGGGCCCGGCCGCCGCCGCCGCGGCCGGCCGTGTGTGGCTGAAGGACGTGGTGTGCCAGGGAGACGAGGAGCTGCTGTCGGAGTGCCACATGCTTCCCGGCACGTTCCTCGACGGCGGCAGCCTCGCGAGCGCTGAGGGCTGCGACGAGAGCGAACACCGCCTCGTCGTCGCGTGCCGCCAGTTCGCCGTTAACGAGGAGGAGCAGGAGCTTCTCGACTCTGCGCTGGCCCCCGGCGTACCGTACCCTTGTGCGCCCCTTTCCAACAACCTGCCACTCTGGCACCTGCATCACTCCTAGCGGACCCCTGTACTGATGTTCAGAGCGCCGCAATCGTGTGGACGCCATGCCCTGTGAGCATGCTGTACTGTCGCGCTGCTAAGTCGTACGGTGGATGATGCGATGCTGTCTAACTTTCTGCAACACAGTCGACTGCTGTGAACCGCCTCTGCTGTGCTGTTGATGCTGCATACTCTTACGTGTGCAAAACTTTGTGCCGCAAGCTGCATACTGTCATGCTGCGTTGCCGATCCGCGAGCCGCCTGCGCTGTGTTGCTGACGCTGCATGCTGCTCATGCAGAGGTCACTGAGTTGATCTTCAACTATCAATATCCCCGTCCTGAAGAAGGACCTGGCATAAGGCGCGTGACACGCGCCCCAACCATATAATTGAATGGCCCAGCTGGTGCGGCTGTCCAGCTGGGGTCTCAAGCCACTTCGATTTGAGCTATTCTTCAGATAAAAACATTTTTTCCATCCATGTCACACAATGCTGTGCGTGTGCTCGATAATGGCGATGCTTCGTAAGTCCTTCAAGAAAGCACTGACTCGGAGGAGCTCCGATTTCGAGGAGGGCAGCGGCAGCGCGGAGCGCAGCGCTGAGAATTGCGCCAGCCTGCTCCGCTGCAGCCCTGCCTGACACAGCATGTGCTGCTGCCCGCAGCATGGCCGACACCGCAATGGCATCTCTGCAGAAGCCGCAGGCCTGGGCGGTGAGCGCGGACAGCGGTCTCGCTGTGCTGGCTGCAGCGAATTCTGCATTCAGTCTCATGCTGGGGGACTCCGCCGCCTGCCAGGTGCCAGCTGCAGGTTTCAGCAGGCGCCAGCACTGCTGTGGAGAAGCATTCGTGCTCTTGGAGTAGCGTTCGTGGTCGATGCATGCATCCGCAGCGCTTGGGCAGTGATGCAAGATGCTGCTATAATTTTCACCCGCTCGATTGTGTCACAAGCGTGAGACACGATTTCGTCATAAAGCACAGCCCCTTTTCAACTGGCAGGCTTGATTGACCGTGTTGCGTACTGGACGACGAGATAAGTGCTCCAGTTGGGAGTGGTGTGAGGTAGGAGTGTTGTGGCCCGTCGTTCGGCAGGCAAACATGGTGGATGATGAGTCGCATAGAAGAGATGCTGATGTTGACGTTTGTGGGTGATGATATGCGACATTACGAGTGGAAACGTGCCTCAGCACGATGGCAGTCTTTGCAAACATGGGTACTCTCTGACCAGGAAATGAAATGAAGGGTCACCGGCGTCCATGTAAACTGACACAAATAGTGGAGCTGTGGCCGATGCCCGTTTGGGTTGGGCGTGATGGCCGAAGGCTTTTTGGTTTTATTTTCTGTTGTAGTGCCCAACTTGAAAGTCCTGCTACTTGACAGCTGCGGTGTCCCTTTCCCTCCACCTGAGACTGCCAAAAGAAAAAGACTGTACTGTCACAATGGAATGTTGTGTCGGCTGTGTCGGTTCGTTGTGGCTTTTCACCTGAGACATGTTGCTGCTTGTTGCTGTGTCTGCTTTCGGGGTTTGGCCGTCTGCTTTCTTGCTGCTGCCCTCGCTGCCGGGCTCTTGCGTTCATCTCCGTGTAACACAATGGAATGCCCTACCGGTACTACGTATACGGTGTTTTTGGCCTCCCTCAACTCACTGTTCCTAATTACAAATTTACGCATGTGTTTGGTTGCGATACCAGCATATGCATGTGCTGTGCCTCGCAATGGATCACCACGTCGACGAGATCTTTAAGATTCGCAAAAGGTCTTGCCAATCTCTGCACACCGCGGAGTGTCTCATGGTCATCAGACGCCAGGCACTGACATTGGTCCTTGCCGTGCCATCACCCGGTACCCCGAGGGCAATGTCGCATAGGCCGTGCATTGTCATGCCTGCCAACACCAAAAACCCAACCAAGATCGTGCATCGCGCAAAATCCAACCGGGCATGGGCCATTGAAACACATACAATGTCAGCGTGCAGCCGTGCTGAGTGCTGCATGCACCGCTGGCGTGCTATGTGTTTGCCGGGTGCCGAAGCATGCAGCAGCTGTCAGACCTCGGGCATGCGCTATGTCAGCATGCATTGCTGCCGTTCGGACGATTGACCTGCACGGCTGCAGGCGTTCCGTGCCTCCTTCCCTGCGAGTTGGCGCTGCGGGGCCTTGATCTATCACAGTGTAACACAGCGCTGCAGGCGTGGCATGTGCGCGTTTTGACCTCCACACGATAATCTGCCACAGGAGCCAGCAGGGGTGTCACATGCATGCCGCGACAGTAAAGCAGCATACTGCACGCCTGGGGTCGTTGGGCGCCGTGCCCGATGTCTCTTTGATGTCTAGGGTACTGCCGGGATGTTTGGTTACCTCTATCTTTGCATACCAGCCTTAGTACGGCTCATCAGCTGATGTGCTAGCAGCGCTTTTCCGACCTCCATCTGCCTCTGTCATGGGGCATCTCTGTAGCTACCCCCGCAGCGCTCAACGCCGGCGCTGTGCTACACTGTGCTACGCTGCACTCAGCTGTCACCTGAGGCCACAAGGTCGAGCGCATGCCCAGCCCACGAACAGGGGCAGGTTCCCCATGG
This sequence comes from Ulva mutabilis, assembly GCA_900538255.1. Taxonomy (NCBI): domain Eukaryota; kingdom Viridiplantae; phylum Chlorophyta; class Ulvophyceae; order Ulvales; family Ulvaceae; genus Ulva; species Ulva mutabilis. Next base: position 235,635 of record UNSF01000129.1, read on the forward strand.
CCAGTTCATGCCATGCATATGGCACATGGCACACAGCCTACCCCAGCCGGCAGCCGCTCAGCGGAAGTCTCAGCGGCGCGCGTTTGAGGCTATCCTGCGGAACCTGACACAGGGCTCAGCGGCCGGCCCCAGCGGGTGGACATACGAGCACGTCCGCAGCGCCGGGCTGTATAACGAGCGCACGGGCGAGGCCATGCGCCGCTTCGTCAACCTCCTGCTGTCGGGCACCATCCCCCACTCCGACCTGCTGCTCGCCAGCCCGCCTGATCGCCATCGCCAAACCGAACGGCGGCGTTCGCCCCGATCGCTATCGGAGAAGCATTCATGCGCCTCGCCGGTATCTGCGCGCTGGCGTGCGTCCAGAAGCGCCGGGCCTGCTTGCCCCGCACCAGATTGGGGTCGGTGTACGCGGCGGCCCTGAGATTCCGAGCCACGCGCTGGCCCCGGACTTCTCAGATGCGGAGACGGTCACAGTGCAGCTCGATCTCGAGAACGCGTTCAACCTGATTGACCGCGAGACCATCATCGCGGAGATTGACGCGCAACTCCCCGCCCTGGCCGCATTCGCACGCATGGCGTATGGATCGCCATCGCCGCTGCTGGCACGTCAGCAAAGACGGGTCGGCACGCGGTTTTGTGGAGTGCATCTGGCGTGAAGCAAGGCGACCCCATCGGCCCCCTCTACTTCGCCATCGCGTTCCGGCCCACGCTATTAGCGGCGCAAGAAGCGGCCCCTGACACGTTAGCCATCGCGTGCCACGATGACCTTACGGTGCAGGGCACGGTCGAGCAAGTGGTCGCCATGGGTCGAGTTGTGCAATCCCGTCACCAGTGCAACAAGCAGAAGACGCTCGTCCACTGCACCGATCCCGGCCAAGGGCCTCGCACGGCAGCCGCCTTGCCTAGGCGCCACGTCGCCACTGACGGCATGGTCGCATGTGGCGCGCCACTGGGCACCCCTGCCTATGTGGAGGCGTATGTGCGCCGTAGATGCAAACGCACCGTCGAGCTCATGCAAAAGCTGGCAGGCTCCCGCTGGCGGCCCAGACACGGTGGGCTGTCCTCTTCCAAGTGCCTGCAACATCGCGAAGCACACCTGCTGCGCACTACCGACTGGGCCCACCTTCGAACAGCCGCTCATGGGCGTCGAGAACGCCAGCGTACACGCCATGTGCCGCATCATTGAAACGCAACAGCTCACCGACCTACAGCGTGAGCAGGCCTTGCCTCCCTCATAGACATGGCGGCATGGGTCTGCGACACTACACAGCCGACGTTGCTGACGGCCGGCGCGCCTCGCGTCGGCAGCAGTTGCGCACGCGGTGCTCGCGGACGGCATCGACGGCGGCAAGCCGTTCCGCGGCGACGCCGCGGTCCAGCACCAGGCCCGCCTTCGCACGCTTGCGGAAGGCATGGCCGGCCGTGCAGGGAATCTCAGACAGCCCGACCCCAGCCGGACGCACTGGGCGTCTTGACGCTGGCTCGAAGCTGCGCATGACGCAGCTCCAGAGCGCGCTCAGCCGGGCGGAGGCCGACGCGCGCTGGACCTTCACGCGCGACTATCTCGAGACCCTGAAGCACGGGTCCGAAATCCCCAATCGGCGGAGACGGCGTGCGCTGATCTCGCTCGCCTCCTCAGCTGCTCTGGCTCGCTGGCCTCGGCGTTCCTCACTGCCTTGCCCCGGCCGGTGACGGGCCTGACCGACCATGAATTCCAGGTGGCCGTGCTGCTGCGGCTGGGTGAGCCGCTGCTACCCGTCCTGGAGTCGGATGAGGCCTGCCCCTGCGGCCGCGTGGCTGCGTCCGGTACACACAGTGTCATATGCGGACAGCTATGGGCAAGTTCAGTCCTAAAGCACGACCTCATCACCGTGGCTTGGAGGCGGGTGCTCATGCGCGCGTCGATCGCTTCGTCGCTGGAGCCGCACGTTGGCAAGCTCCCCGGGGGCATACGCGTGCTCCCCTCCGCGGCAGCCGGCAGTCGCCACCAGCCGCGCCGCGGCGGACTTTACGCGCCCGCCGGCTGCGCCGTCTGCGAGTGCACCGGCCGCGCCGTGTCAGCAAGACCCGCCGCCGCCGCCGCCACCGCCGCAGTCACCGCCGCCGCCGCCGCCGCCACCGGACCCCCAGCCGATGCCGCGCCGGTCCAGCCCCCACCCCATCTCTCGCAGGCCCTCCAGGCTTCGGACGTGCCCCACCACCCTCATGGCACCCAAGCCCCGGCTCCGGCCTCCTTACCCTTACTGGCCGGCTACCGCACCCCCCGCCGCTGCCCACGCCCCGACGCTCGCGACCGCGCCCCCTCGCCTCTGGACCCGAGAGGCAGCGCCTCCTGCCTCACCCCCGCTGCCCCAGATCGCAGCTGAGCCTCACGGCAGCGCGGGCGACCTCTTGGCATTCCTCACCACGCGCATGGCGCTGCTGAGACGTTGAAGGTGATGCACCCGCTTTGCCAGGTCGCATGTGCGTCGGTGCGTCACGTGAGGCTGGCGCGACCGCCGAGAAGGGCGCACGGCAAAAGCGCGACAAATATGGCGCCATCACAGGTGCCGCCCAGTTCATCCCGCTCGTGCATGAGACGTATGGCAGGGTTGGACGGGACGCGTACCGCTTCCTCCAGACGGTCGCGGAGGTTGCCGCGGGACACGGGGCGGTGTCAAAGCGTACTTTCCTTCTCAATGCCATGCGCGACCTGTCCACAACATTGTGCCGCGCGCTGGCGCGCCAAGCCGCGCGGCCGCGCCCCTCCGTGCTAGACTGGTCGGACGGGCGCTGCTGCCGGGCCTTCCTGTCCCCACAGACGGCCTGCGGCGCTGACAGGCCATCGCGCATAAGCTTGCGTCGCCCCCCCCCCCCCCCCCCCCCCCCTCGCCCATCCCGCCCCCGAGAGCCCCCCCCTCCACCCATTTCACCCTGCAGCCCCCCACCCCCCCCCCCCCCCCCCCCCCGCACCCGACCCTTCCTCTTCCCTCTCCCTCTTCCCTCCTCCCAGCGCACGTCCGCCGTTTCTCCTCTGCGCCCCTCCCGGACACCGCTCGGCTGCCGG